>SJOL01006831.1:27061-112055 GCA_004794785.1 Opisthorchis felineus | reverse complement strand
TAATATTCATTTTTAGCTGCTCAAACTTTGCTCCAATCAATCTTTTCATCAAACATGAGATTTCAGTCCCGGTGAGATGATGTGGACTGCCAGCACCCCAGTAAATAACTGAGTCCTACACCACGTTGGATAAACAATAACTGAAAGCCATGATTTTCACACCATTGCTTAGTTACGCATTGCCTCCCGTCTAAATGATGATGTAACAGTGAAATGTTTTCATCCACGTCGAATTCGTGGTGAACGTGTTGGGTTGAAATCGACTGAACTATATGTTTTCTCCTACACAACTGTGAGGTTTCAACCCGGCGGTTAAAAGCAACCAATTTATGCATGTGTGGCCTCATTTGTGGAGAACATCAAACACACCGTCACTTTTGCAACCTAATGATGTATTGCTTTTTAAACTGCACAACTTGAATGTCATCAGTCTATGGAGAGAATCGTGAAGGAAACAGTACCAGACAGCAAACTTTAAGCCATCTGATAACAAATATTTGTTCTCTTTGTGGCAAATACAAAGAAGACTGAGAGCATCTGCGTGTAGATGACCAAAAAGTGTGATGATCATCAAAAAGTTAAATCAGACGGGATACACGGGGATACATCGGCATAGATACTGAAATCGTCCGGGAGAAAATTAAGAATCGAGAAAAGATGTTGGTAGACATTACTAACCACCATAAAAAAACCAAACGTTGAAATATTTGCCAACTCACTTGACCGACAATTGGTTAAAACGATGAGACAACAATCTGAACCGCTGACGACAGCCTGAATGATGTCTGGTAGCGCCGAAGCGCAAAGATCACTCTGAATATGAAGAAAAGTTTGAGGAATAATTAAATTTGTTGATGCAGGTGATGGCGATTACAGAAGAGACGGACTCCTATGATTTCGTTTACGTTGTCCAGGTAAGGACTTTTCCAGTCCAGTCAACCCTACTCATATTCAGATAAAACGATCAAACAAACAGAGTAATAGATTAAAAGCAACGTGGAAGACAGTCGTAAATCTAGGTATATGATATCCATGGTTTTCTGCATTTCACCGTTCCGCTTGGAATGATCAGCATCTGTTTGTTTGGCTTTTGTTTAGATACATCTTCAAAGTCTAGTGTGGAAATTGAGACAGTTTTACACATATAACATAGCCGCAGCAAAATACCTTTCGGATACCTGCTTTATTCCATTGAGTCCGCCGGGATCTGAACGGTAGAAGGCGACTTCTAATGGTTTTACCACTATTGTTACCATTGCAGTTACCAGGATTATACTGAAGACTGGATATTATACACGAACAAGTGCTCCTTGTATCACAACTGAACTATCGAGTTGACTAACGTGGCTTGTGTCTTAGGTCAATGAAAAAACACTTGCTGTCCGTCAGCTACGGTAGTAATCTGAAATGCATTGTTCCCCAGACCAAGGTGATAAAAAATGACTGTATGGAGCACGAGTGAGAAACAGTCGATTCTTGTGTAAGCGGTTTACCTGGAAAGTCAGTGAAACAAACATGAGATATATTGTAACCAGGCGCTGGCAAGAAACCTTCAATATCCTTGCTGAGCTCACTTATGGAAATACTACTCGGTTTCAGTATTCGGTTCCAAAAAAAAATCAGTTATACATAACAAACTCTCCTTAAGACGAAGCCCTTCGCCTGGCCTCGGCATCCCCTTACCATTAAAATGTTCTTACAGAAAGAAATCAAAGCAAATGTGTAAAAAGGGGTAAAACACATGAACGTTTCGCTGGGATTTCTCATAATTTCAGCGAATGCAGAGTATTAAAAAATGAGGCACGCCCATTTTCAAGCACCGAAGTAATAAAAGGATGCGTATTACCCTTTAGTTGGCAGGCTTCCCAAAAGGAAGAATAGCACATCATCTTACCTGGTTTCATCAAACGGCAACAAACAAGCCCTGAAATAACAAGGGATGGGGCTGTTTCCGGCTAACTTCTCGTGTTAAACGCTCGACAACGATGAAGTAGGAAACAACCACCGCTTCCTGTGAGCAGCTGGCAGATAAGTTGTAATCAAGTACACTTGGGTGAACTGAGACAGAAGGCCATTTAAAGATCACTGTGCGGTGATAAGGTGCGTAGTATGTAAAACGCAAGAGAAATTTAATCCTTCGATTCTCCCCGCTATTTTTAAATGACTTTCATTGGTAGTAACTTCGACCATATACGTTGCGTTATAAGTTGTCTGAAAACCACACGGAAAATATTAATCGCTTGTTAGGCCGACGCTATCGTCTCATTAGCGATGAATAAACAAATGAGGTTCATATGGTTTTCATGCCCATCCGTCAGGTCATCTACCTATTATGGCCAGCAAACCTATTACTGACTCAATTTACCGTCTTTGGCAGACTCCGTTGACACTAAACGTTGTGAAGCAGAGAATGTCTGGAACTGGAAACAGCAGTGTCTTTATCGAAACCACAGTGGAAAAAAATGACATCAATGCTTTTCTGTATGAGAGGACTTTCACAACCATTTTCAGTTTACAAAACACGCTCAAATTCGATATAATTTGAACGAGGTTACTAAGGCTGACAAATACCCATTGACTAACAAGTAGCTGTGGAAACAGTTTAACAGTCGTGAAGCAATGGTTGCCGCTTCATGAGAGGAAGATGGGACATCATAACAGGATAGACTGATTTCAGCTATTTCGCGTTTGTCGTCATCTGATTACATATGCTCGGAAACCAAGTCTAGGGTAGAATAACGGATGCTAACCTTGAGTCTGATTGTATGCAAACAACTGACAAGATGCACAAAGTAGTTGTATTCAGTCCATCCTGTTATGATGTCTCCCCTTGCTCACTGGGAGTGATTTCTCCAGATGAACTCGACACAATCATAATGATCGGTCAATATTCTAATGGAAATATTGATACATACTTGTTTCGGTATAACGGTAAGACAGCCTACACAGCGAAGCACAACTACCCAACTAGGCACCTATGATGTCACTTCGACTGGTCACGAAACATTTGTGACCGAAAAACAGCCACAGTAGGCAGCTGTGTATATGCACTCCCGAACCGCTACCCAAGTGGTCTTTTAGGACGGGTCGTTAAACAACCCAAAACATCCGTGGCACAGACTTACTGGACACCAGTTACACAAGAACAGCTTATCCGTTTCGAGTCGCTCAGAGACACAAAAGACTTAGTGTCCAGTAGAATCAGAGCTTTGCGCTTAAATGAAGATGCTTTTAGCATAAACTGTGAATGCCCCTTTCTTCATTCTTAATATTTGTTGTCTACTATTGATTTTGGTCCCACCATTCCACAATGAACTTGCTAAGTCGTTCACATCTTTTCTGGTTTGACGACATTTTCAAACTATATACGCTTTCTTTGTAGCCCTTGTGTAGATCACAACGTTCTTTTAACTAATAACTATGTCCGGATCCATTTTCCCAATTTTATTGCTTATATGTGATACTCACAAAACATCGATGTTTACTTTGATGACAGTAGGAAGTGTGATGAAGTTATACAAGCTCTAGTGCTCCGATCAGAATGTCGATTGTGCTATGCGCCAGTTTCCGTGAAAATCAAGATTCATCGTACCTTGTACGCTTTGGTGTCCAAGTCTCGGATGCGACTATAGTTTTTTTGGCTCATTGTGTTTAATCACTTCTTGAATCCCAAGGTAAGTACCAGGAGAACTGTAGTCATGTGGCAAGCATTGTTGACTTCACCCGACGACTTAAGTCCATGTAAATTAATGAACCATGTGGAAATTGTCGATGAATGGCTGGTCAGACAGCTGGATCCCAGCGCATAATAAGTAGCTACAGACAGTTGCTGTGGAGCTGAAATTAATGGGGCGCGCTCGCCTTTGACGCCGATTTCAACCCGATAGAATAAGGCTGGCGGGTGAACGTGCAGAGGTCTCTCATAAACGATCTGACGGCCTATGCATGATGACAACATTGGACCGAAGTACCAGTTGCCTGTTTATCATCGAGGTTCTAGCGTCATCCGTCAACTCCTGACAGCGTGATATTGCATGTCCCCAGTATATCCTCATGCAACAGTAACCGGGAGCCTCTCATTTACACACGTCAGGGTAGGAGTAGACAACTTAGCAGCCTCCAATTGACCTTGCGGTTTTCATTTTTAGGGTGAAAATGGCCGGTGTTTAGTCTTTGGAACATGCAACAAACTAGCCTAGTTTCCACAAAGGTTGCGTTAATCAGCTGAACCGGTGAGTATGATGGAAATCCACAAGACCGACCCTGATAAGACGCTTGCGTCTGCATGCTGCGCAAATCCAGGTGGCTGATGATCAGTTAGTAATTAACGGTATTTGGTCACAACCGATGTGAGCGCAAAAACGTATAATGAATACGGAGTGGATAAACAATACTACTCGGCCCATACGTGGGTCCAAAATTAAGCTCTGGTGATTTTGTTGCTTTTATAAACAGCTTAGCAGGGGTCGACACTTAGTTAACCAACGAGCAGATCTTCAAGCAGTCAATGAGCTGAAAAACCGTTAACATGTCTCAGACATTTACCTCGGCAAGTGCGTGAAATTTTCACGCAAAAATAATTCAGTAGAGTCATTTCGTTCAAACATAAAACTTACCGTTGCTTCCTGTTCGGAGAATACTTCATCAAATGCAAACATCTTTGGCGCTCCGAACCCAGCCCGACGCTGACTGACGGGTATTGCTGTAGATGAACTCGGACAGATAAGCGTGGCCTGTTTGCGTCTCTTTTCAATAGTCAAGCATGTACCGAGGGAACCAAACTTAGAAGCCTCTGGTGGGACCAAGCGGAGAATTGTTTTAACCTGTGTAGTTTTCCAGTGGAAATAAAAATCTTATTATTATACCAAAAAATCGTAAACAGAACTTCGGAACTTTCATGCGTTACCGGTGAAAATTTTGTAACATGAGCCTAACATTTATCACACTACGATGACTTGGTCGAAAGTGAGATAATTTTGACTCGTTTGGAAGCAACTCATAGTAAGGTATATTTTCGGTCACCAGACCTTGTCCATTTAAATAGTATGCTCTCAATACTAGAAGATTTGTGATTTTCTGTCGAGATCTCTTCCTGTGAGCGTGGCAAACCACTCCAAAAATCCGAGAATTATCGTAGGGCAGTTCCATTCTTATTGGGCATCATGAGCACTGCAAATCTCGAAGAACTCCAGAAGACTCAGACCATGATCTCTCGGCAAGTAGTTTGGGGCACTTAACCGGATATTAGTTGAGAAGTGAACTATCTGATCACGAACGGCTGATTAACTGTGATTAATTCACATATAGCTCCTCTCTGTGTTTTTCATCTGACTGCATAAAAACCATCATAATATGAGTGAAGTGCTAGGGACAGACACACCATAGTTCATTTGTTCCAAATTCATGTTTGCTCTGATTAGTACAATAAAGTTTGTGAAATAAACTGGATCATATTTGGTTTTAAATTTTGCTAATATATAGTGAACTGCAAACGGTTTGGAAGAAGACTTATGATAAAACCAAAACGAAAAGCGGACAAAAGAGGAGAACATTTTTGGACGCTTACCAGAACACACGATTATACATACAAATTAGTTTCGGTAGAACTTTTGCCGGCAATCGCACCTCACCTACTACTTCAGCGACATAAGGATATATAAAGACCATGAACCGGTAATTTATTGGTCTGTATATCCTCCTTCAGTTGTCTTGGCGATAAGTTTTCACAAATCAAGTTAAAGGGGACGAAATATTGATGGAAGCCAGGGCACTTAAGATACCTGAGATGGTTAGTTCCAAATGTTACCCGATTTCAGCCGATGGGATGTAGTAAGTTGCACAGGCAATCAGTTTATCAATCAGTTGGTCCCGCGTTATTCTACTGTTTGTCAGTCGTGAGGATGATTCGTTCTACTTGATCGATTCGATCTTCTACAATCGAGCTTCGTCAGTTTCATGGGTTTGCTGGCACCAGCCTCTAGTTTTCATCTAAGTAAACGCTCACATCCCCCAGGTACTCAAATTTTGTTCCTCCCAGTTTCAAAACCAGTTTATTTTACGGGTGGTGGCTGGCTGCATTAAGCGCCCACGACGTCTATTCAAGGTAGCCTCAAACTGCTGGGTACCGCTACTTGTTAAGCTTTTATTCAAACTATTACAACTCAGATTTTCGTTGCGGATCAATGTATGGAAAGCCCGCAAAAGACTTGATGACAGCACTGTAGTTTCTCACAGATTTTATTTCAATGCCCTCACATGGGGCTTATTACTGATGTGCAAAACTATTGCCGGTACTTCCGACCTACGTTGTGTACCTCTAGTAACATATCGAGCGAATTTCACCATACTGATATTGTACCATAGTTTGGTCGTCTATAGAGTGAGGATAGCCAGTTTAGCCGAATAAAATGTGTCTTATCTATCTTACTTCGAAAAAGTCCCACAAAACGTGAGGGATAATTTTTTTGTAAGCACGTTACTGATCAATTTGGCCCTAAAATTTCATCAGCGTTTTGTGATTTTACTGAATCACTTTTATCCCAATTGTCTGCCGCTCCCTCCAGACGAGTTAGCTCAGTCATGCATGCTGGTAAACCATGATTAATCCTCGTAGAATTAGGTGCTCACTTTTTAGCAACCTTGTTTAGTGCCAACAGTTAACATCGGAGGTTTGGCTCTTGTCCACGAGTGTTTAGTAATTTTTTTTAGTTGTGAACTGTCAACTGAAATTTTATCCTGAAAGTGAAGTCAACGTGTACAGGAAAACAGAAAATTATTGTTCAGCTGCCCATCCTTTCCGATCAGCAGTGTACGTCTCAAAAATACTTAAGTAGATTTTAGGTCTCAAACTTTTTTCCCTTCATCTGAGAGATGGCCACACAAGGAGCAAACTAACACATGAACATAGCGACAGAAAGATGGTGGTGCTAAGTGGCGTACAATGTAAACTTGCTGAGAAGCAGTTCTTGGCCACATGGCTAGTAGGAAGAATATCATGTTACGTAAAGTTCCAAAGTTTCCAAGGTCAAAAATTTAAAAACAATTGCTCTCTTTCAAACGTTTGTTTCAGGCTATCGTTCTTTTCATTTTAACCCTCATTTAACGTGTAAAATTTAAATTCACTTGCCTGGCGATCCGTATCCTCTGCATTATTCATTTTCGGCAGAGCAAACACAACACTCCAGCACACTACAGTGTACTTATAAGTCAGTCAATCAGTCATCATCGCTAATACGAGCATGCGCGAGTTTGACTAGTCACATGGAGAACACACGCCTTCATCCAACGGCCAAGTTTACGCAAACGATTCCAATATTTGTACAAACATTTTGGGTTGACTCAAAGGATTACTGTGTCACCTACGGCCCCATAGATATGCGGTAATAACGCTGTCTTATTCCACCAATTCGATTTTAAATCAGCCGAAGTGCTTGTCAGCGCGACGTATGAAATGAACAGCTGAAAACGGAACACTTTCTTTCTTGTCGTTGTAGGAAGTAAGATGTTCCAAGATCCCAACAATGTAATCGGGTTAACCTATGTGCAGAAGTGTAAAATGTTTTATTTGAAGTATTTTTTAGAGGAAAAAACCTCAAATATATGAGGTCTAGAGGAATTATATACCCTCGTATATATAATGGACCAGTCAATGGACCGCTAAAGACCTTTTTGTTCTGCACAATTTCATCAGCATCACACACTTTTTAATTTGTATGTACTTCTGCTCCAAGAAGGGGAGTGCTAAAAGGGGCAAAAGGAGCGCGGAATAGTTTAGTTTTAAATTTCTGTGAAGAACCAGAAATATGCTGCCCCCAAATAAAGGAAATTTCAGTCACCCATTCTGGAGTGCAACACGTGCGCAAAAGTGTCCCCACATTCACATCCGTTGATGTCGGTGTTTGATAGACTACAATAACCGTTGGAAAATCGTTAGACTGAATGTCCATAGTTTCAACATCATCGCCAAATCTATGGCTATTTTTCCATAAAACCCTGTTCCGTTTCAGTAATCTCACTTGACATTTTACTACAGATTTCCTGTCACCTGGTTTGCTTGCGGTGACAGCATTACCTGTTTTGTCTCAGGTAGCACAAACCGAGAGGCATGACCCCGTTAAAATTATCCATAAGTTTTAGAGGAAATCGTTGGCCTACAGTTTTACTGAATACATATGCCAGCCCTTCTATGAAGATTGGGACTTTCACATATTTTCGGACGGCAAAAACGGCTACGGATGCCAATTTGGTGACATAGGCATTAAAGACCTAGTTTTCTGTTACCCGCCGACAACGATCGAACCCAGTTTGCGCGATACTGGGTTTACGCAACGTGCAGTTCAGCGGGAGATAGGGCTGAAAGTAATACAGTACTCATGCTAGATGCTTTTTAAAAAAAAACATCCTAAGGGAGGTGTTAATGCTCTTGCACCATCCACCTGTTTGTTCAGCAGTGTCCATGGGAAATCCCAATACAACATGTGAAGGTCATTTGCTTCCAGTTTTCAGGGGAAATGTTTTTGCAGAACGTGTTGCGCATTTGCTCGTGCTCGTTATTTTCATAGACAATGACACGGCAAGAGTGAATACTGGTGCTTTTCAGCCACACGACCATGAATTACGGATGATGCAGGAAATAAGAACGGGAAATGTCCCGAAGTGCCACATGTATCCGCAGTGGACGAAGTTATTTGCACCAAGGAGCAACACAAAAATTAACGCAGCTGAGCATTCTGTTTCCATGACGTCAAAGCAGCATGACTGAAGTAGTCTTTTCTAAATATTCTGGCAATGCTCATCCAGCGTTCGAGGAAAGAATAGTACGGTTACGAAAGTTTAGAGTGATTGTTCCAACAAAGCGCCGTATTCTTTATGGTAATCGATCAGTTGCGAGCAGTAGGAATGAAGGGGACGCCTTTCAAATGTCCCATACATATCGAATCGCAATCATAACACGGTCCGAATTGAGAGGCATGGATGTCTTTAGTTGGCCAAAGGCAGCGCATGCTCAGACTACTTTATACTGCCTCCCCTTATCCACAGCTGTAAAGATTTCGACTTATTAAGAGACTCTCGCTTATAAACTTCTGCAAAGCAAGCAGGATGTAGCTAATTAAGGACCGCGACGCTATGGTGACATTGGTAATAACATATTCTTGATTTTTAGATCCTCTAAACAAACTGGCCAAGTATGCTGTGATAATACGCATTGGCTTCATCTATCACCGCTTTTGCAAATATCAAGCCAAGTAAACACATTAATCACTCATGTTTCTAATGCTGACATTTCAAAAGGATACGAAATTACTAAAATTCCTCGAGAAACAATTTAGGTCTCCGTAGCTAAAAAGTATCCAAAGTTAAAGAAAAAATGATCTTTTCAGACTTTGAAAATTCCCGTGCAAAATTATTTAGCCCTACGGAATGCTGACATACTGAGGAAAGAATACTTACTGGCAATCCAAGAGGTGGTGATGCACTATCTGGCGGCTATTGTATCGAGCTAAATAAGTTTACCAAAAGACGGAGGCAAAGCCAACTCTGAAACCACTCCTGGGGTCTTTTTTGCGTATGGAGCAAAAATTAATTGATTAACTAATTAATTTAATTAAATTAATTAAGTTATCATCTGGAAGCAAGCACGTAACACTGCCATGCAATGTTGCATGGCGGGCTGTTCCTGATTATCATCTACTAACGGAAAGCAATGAAATAGCAGAATCTAACGCCTGGTCAAAAACTACTCTAACAAAAACAGAATCCGATAGCGCTTATGGGCCTATGTAGCTGGAAGCTTCTGTGAATTTGCTGTTCACTACACCCTCGTGAATAGTTGTAGAGGCAGGAGGTAATTTCCCGACAATAGTGACAGCAGAGGGTGTCACAGCATTACTGCTACAAATTCCCAACTAACTGACATTACGAATTAAAATGCTTACTTTCAGTAAACGGAAGGCGGTATTACACACACGCATGCTGGGTTCTCAGCAATGGGCACTTTATTTAGGCCTTTAAAAAATCGGCCAAAATTTTCTACATTTTCTTCAGAGAAACAAATATCCTGTCGGTGCGTACGCTAGAACAGTTGTTGAGCTCCACAATACCACAAGTAAAATGTAACACAATTAGGAGCGCAGCTGTGACACGCAGATCTGAAAATTGTCGTTAAAAAGCTTGAAGACTGAGGATATCAGGTAGGATTTCTTAGATGAATCTCGAACGGAGTAACCGTGGGATACAGCAGTATAATTTCAAGTTTTTATTGGTAGTCGGATTCACTGTGTACAATCGTAACTACGCGGTTGCACTGTAATATAGGCGGCTTCATTCACGTATCAAGACATATTAAAGCATATCTTTTACCGTCGAAAGCTTGCGCAGACCTCACAGCAAACTTCACCCTAGTCAAGAATCTACGATACCACATGCGCTGAATTTAACACTTTGGGGAAACGAAATTTTACTGTTACAAACTCAAGATGTTCAAACTGCTGAGCCACCCAGTCAAGATCACTAATCGCGGATGGATAAAACCACCACTCAACATGCATTTTGGTCTGATTGTGATCGATTTAACAACAAGAAAAAACCCAACAAGTTGTTAAAAAAGCAGAAAAAAGTTTATATTTATAAGTTAGCCAAGGTAATATATATGACTCCCATATGTTTTAGTTATATAATCAAAGGACGGGAAATGTCTGCCTCTGAAAACGAGCTCTGTCGTGCAGAGTAGGATAACATTTATTAGTAAAAGTGCTGGTTGACAAAAAGCGACCACGCAATGCCACGCATAGGCACGAAACACTTGTTCGAAAAATATATCTTTTACATGCCTGACCGACTTCTTTGTCGGATATCCATAGATTCACCTTGGGCTTACATCAGGCATTCAACATATCGAAACTGCGGACAACAGCAATCAGGTTTATTGCCCTGTGCGTCTAGTGTATTCGCATGAGTGCACCTTCTGCTAGTCTGAGCTCCGTTTTCCGGCATGTAGAATGCCACATTTCAGAGGTCGACTGGCGCGATAACTAGAGTTGATGCACATGCGAGCTGGATTTCTGTCCATTGATAAACGCGCACTGACTAAAGGAATAGACGAACGAACATACAGTTTTCCCGCTCTGTGGTAATCAACCTTTCGTATGCACGGGTAAGCCGTTAGCTCAATCCAGTGGTGATTTGAAACAGTATCTATTCCCATACTTTACTCAACTGTTTTGTCTAAAGACAGTTGTAATCGCTTTAGTCCAGACAACGTGCACTTTTAAATCCGTGGCACTGCACGTAACCAAGCAACATCTTCACTCGTGGCTGATCACCCCATCAAGTTAATTAGCCTGTAAGGACATGAAAAGCTTGTGACACTACGCACGTCACGTTCAGCAGCTTGACTCTCCCAAGGGAAATATGGACAACAATTTTGCGAATTTCGGCCATCCTGCAATGCAGTAGGCTAGTTGAAACAGACAAATGATAGGTTGCCTTATGAACAGAACCATTCCAGTTAAGAACTGGGCACATTAACGTGAAGGTTCTATACAGTTGATTCCAAAATGATCAAAGCGGTAATATGAAAAAAGGCTGATTTAATAGAGTTTTTTAAGGGGTGTGTTTGTAGTGAAAACACATATGGCTGGACTTCGATTTCCACACCATTATTCTTAGTAGTGTTTGATCACGGACTCACCATGCATGTCGCATCCGAGGTTGGAATATAGTGCGTTATCTTAAGGAAGCCAGGAGGAACAGGCGGTGGATGCTTGTGAATTGCGGCGGCAAATCCCGTGAAATGAGTCCGAGTGTATTGTGCCGTAATTGCATGGGACCAGTCGTTGGAAATTGGGTGCTTTTTGGCGTTTTTTGTTCGGGTTCCAAGCTTTTGCCCGACCCTGGCACACCAGAAGAATATATGTGACATCTGGTTAGAAAAGCTTTCCTTATTCAGTTGCAGAAATAGAACAACCGAAGCCTAGACAAGTGAGATTATTGAACGACGTCTCACTGTACAAGTTGCGGGACGATTCTAAGACCCTTTTATATACATAATTATGGTGATATTTCAAGGATAAGCGGACACGTACTCTGTTTGAATAATACCTTCAACACAAGGGAACAGAAGAATATGATATATTCCTTTGTATATTCAACACTTAGAAATTCAAGCTTAGAAACTCCAGTTACCGTACAATTTGTCCATGCGTTGTTACGTGAAATATGTCTTGGTAAAGAAACCCCTGCATTATCTGCACCAAAGAACACCATGAATGGTTTTCCACCACTCAAACATTTACACATACTGAATTCTACAGCCATGAGAAACTACGGTGCTTTCATCTACAATCATCGGAATGTAAAAAATCTTCACTGACAATTCTAATCTCAACTGCGGGACTTTTAGGAGTCTTGACACGTTCGAAAGAGAGGCCTGCTTAGCAGCCGGGTGAGAGGTGATTGCGCTCCATGTATTCGAGTCAGCTTCCCACAATTCGACCCACTATTTACTGTCAACGCTTAGGTTCACTTCGTGCACACTCTGGTGTTTGCTTTTTATCACGCATGGATTTGTATAGTGGGAGCACGCAGTCAGAACTGACGTGAACAGCGTTAACAAGGTCAGTGTTAACCTGATGAAGTCACTCTCCAAGAGAGGAACGCAAATGTACCGCTTTTCGGTTGTCTCTACAAGGTGCTCATAGGATAAATGTTATCCGTAATCAGCACTAGCTTTTGATAATCTAGTGTTCAATGACCTGCCTCAGGTTAACAGTGTTTGCAGCGAGTTCGGCCAAATAATAATAGCAATACCATTAATAATACTAACCGGTCAAATAATAATACTCGTTATTGCTTCTTAGTTAATTTAATCACTTACTAAGCTGTTAAAAAGGTTAGTTTTAACAGTGAGCAGGCGTGTAAGAAGTTGGAACTTCACGCTTGTAGAGATGTGACAGGTGCTTGTACATTTACGGTAAATTCTAACAGCTAAATTCGAGGCTTATCTAGTGGCAAACATCGGTGCAAATATGGTGCATTTAATATCGGGTGGGTTTCGCCGCAACCGTTGCTTGTTTCGCTGACAGAACCGTTCATTTTTAACTATTTTGGAAGTAGAAATGACTCCCACACGACTGCTTTAAACCATCTTAAAAACGCCTAAATTTTTTTTACTTTACTAATTGAAAAAACATCTATTTATTAACTGAATTTAGAAGGAACCCTGAACCAGAAAATAATGGTCAATGAATTGGATTGGCTTGACACCGGGAACAGGTTCGGACGACACTAGATTTAAAAGATATCAGTTGGACCACCTGGACTACTCACAGAAATAGGTAGCTTGTTCATCGCGGATATCTCTTCCATTTTTTTAACAAACCAATCAAGTTGGGACATTGTAGTCAATTAAGAAGGCTTCATTAGTTTAAACCATTTGATGAGCGTTAAGCACGCTTCCTCTAATTACTTATTTCAAAGCAAAGTAGCGTACTAATTTAAAACGTTATTTTTGACAACATTCGGTTGTGCGTCACGTGAGGGAGCATCCAGTATTGGGGGCATGTTTGACAAGTCTTATCAGTATACCACAGAAACAGACGGGTCATAGTCAGCGTCCACCTTGTGAGATTCAAATCAGGAACCTTCCAGTTACAAGGGGTTATAATATTCACCCAGAGATGGCTCAGTGGTCAGAGCGTAAATTTACTGACCAGAAGGTTCGTGGTTCGAACCCGAAATCTGCCTCTCGACTTCCCCTGTCTAGGGTTGGGTAACCTGGCAGTATCCCAGCCCTCGTGCTTCCTTCGGGTGGCATGGCAGCTAGGCACCGAAAGGGTGTTGCAGCTTAATGATTTGTTTTATTAATCCATAACTGTTTAAATGGCAGTGTGGTTAGTATACACACGGGGAACATAGCGCCACTCATCCTTCGGTCACGCGTTTCATATCACGCAATCAACTGCTAACTGGTTCCCTGAATGACGACACCCTGGGTAAAATTCTTAAGGAGTGATCCTTTTTCTGTTTGTTAGCAGCGATTTGTGACTTCCGGGATATTTTTCTCTCTCGGAAGAATACTTATTGTTCATAGTGAAAAGCTTCACCTTTGCAATCGATAGTTTGCTTACTATTGAATTCAGTTCATATTAGAAACCTGGCATCCCCGTCTTGGATAACTTCGCTCGCGAGGGCGACATCAGTGTTCATTTCAAGAATTTTCCTACTTTCAACAAACTGTGAGTTTAGGGGACTCACCTAGGAGAGAGTGGTCCTGCACTCGAGATTTGTGGCAATGAATGCAACCTTGATATTTCATTTTTGTGACCACAACCATCAGCTTGGACGACCGCGGCACTTTCCTGTGATTCAGTGATTCCGGGGGAGCCGGTGGATTCAACAATATCTACTGAGCTTGATTCGCGCACAGTTGGATGCATCTGGAAGAAAGTGACAAAGATACCAAGATGAACAAATCACTTGTAAACTTAGCCATCGCTGTCAGCGGGCCTGAAGGTCAGTTGAGAACATGTCAACCTCGCTAAGTTGAAAAATCGGGAAAATTCAACCAACGACTTCAACGACGACAAAATTTTGGACTGTATGTATGTATGTATGTATGTATGTATGTATGTATGTATGTATGTATGTATGTATGTATGTATGTATGTATGTATGTATGTATGTATGTATGTATGTATGTATGTATGTATGTATGTATGTATGTATGTATGATCAATCGCAACTTAAGCTGAGTCAATACAAAGTAGAGTACTTGCCCCACCGCCACATAAATTGCAACTACTGGATTCAGGAATCAACCAGCTCATAAAGCTAGCCTACAGAAAATGCTTTTTAGGGGACAAAGGAGGTACACTGGAAAAAGTTTCTACTCATACAAACCTGCTTGCGAAGGTTTGTTAGTGATATGTTCTGCATACTACACTAGAATTACGTTACTGAACACATCCTTAGAGCAAGCACTCTTGGAAAAACGTTCTAGTTGACATCAGAATTACAAGCTATGCAAATTGCGGCTTTTTAGTGTCCGCAGGATACACGCAAGGGCAGATCTTTCGAAAGGTGATATGGTTACGCTCTGTCTTTTTCGAACTAAGCTAGTTTTAATTCTTGGTTTACCGGGAATCCATCTTGTGATAAGTAGTACATAACGGACTAAACTGCAGGAAGTTAGAACACTGATGAAGAAACGGTAGAACCAATTGTAATTAAAGGTGCTTTTCAATGTATAGCGCGATTTCAGCTGGTCCAGCAGAGCAGGTGAGATGTACGGTCACAATTGTTTTAGAAATCATCCAAGCTGTGGATGATTATCCATTACTTTCTTTCGGGAACTCAACAGACCGGATCTCGTCGATAGCGAGAAAAACGTCAAATAACTCGTTGTTTGAAAATGTTTTTTCTCTAAAACAGAATATACTTGATGGGGCCGGTGGAAAGCAAGCTACCAATGTTTTTGATCGATTGTTTATTAATTTAACAGTAAAACTTTTCTTGATGGACGGTAGCATTATTGTCTTAAGTGGCGTCTAGTTTGTGTTTTGCCTGTCTGGAAATGCAGTTTTTCAAGGAAACATTCAACAGGACACTTGCGGTTAAGAAGTTCCGACCAGAAACTAGTCCGGGCTTTTCAGACACCACGCAACTGAAACTAGTCATCATTCTGGGTAACACAAACGATGACAACAACAGAAACCACAAAAGTGTTGGTTGATTTAAAGAGAGTGAGTGAGCATCGTCGATAATCCGATCAGATATGGTACTCATAATAGAAAAATCGCCATTTCAACTGCTTCTTTTCTGTCTGAGGGAGGGACTGCTCGTCGGTGACTCAGGTGACTCAATGGAAATACGTCACACAGTTTTTGTACCGGGATAATGCATTCCAATCCTATTAGAATGTTTTAACTGAATTCTCTGTGCATGCGAGGGAAAATTTTCTCCTTGTTCCCAGTCAGTGTTTTAAGCACCACGTATAACTCCCATGACAAGGATACTAATCCAGCCTGGTGCAATTAGGGGATTTTATGATCTTCTCATAAAGTTAAGCGTGAAGTAAAATAAAAAAGCTTGAGAAACAGCATCGTTAATTACTATGACACACAAGTAGGTTGAGTCGTTTGCTACTGCGAATAGCGAACAATTACATGTAATGCACCTCAAATAAGAACTACTTTTCACATCTCGATAGAGATGGCGCTAAAATCCCTCTTCTATAACAAACAATCTAGAACAGAGCAGCTTTACGAAGCCCTGAGTGCGGGAAATTTGTTGTAGATCCTATGTGGCTCCTTAGTATCTGCATATTTTTGCAAAAGCCGAACTTATTCCACTGAGGCACATTAATCTACCCCATTTTATCTGCAGCTCTGAGGTTGTGCGATGATCCTTGATAGAACTGAAAATGATGACGGACAGCATCAACATTTCAAAACTCTACTGACTATAAAAAAACACAAGGATAGGCCCCAAATTCCGCCAACCTTACCGATGCCAACAGATGTAGCATCTAGGCAGGCAAAAACTTTGGTGGGAATGCAAACGCAGTGTAAAAAAATCTGGACAGATCCTTAAACAACTGTGAGATTTTAAAGCGGAAGCGGTGAAGCAATGCCATTTGTTTTCACAGGATTCTTTGCGGAAATTGAGCACAAAACTTGTAAGCAAATCATAGTAGAGATATCGCAGAATGGATTGAACTCAATAGGATATGAATCTTTGTAAAAACTAAGTACTTCCAACCTGGCTGGCGAATGCATAATTTAGCGAACTTAGTTTTTGTGGAATTACCAATATGAGTAATAACAGTCAATCTAGAAACCGGAACGTATTATATCACCACCGACCAATCGCAAACCTTAGGTGCGCCACCTGGATGGCAGCTTCATCCTTATAAAACGGTGTAGAATACAAGATGCAAAACACCCCATTCACAATACCTCTGAGGGCTGAAGGGCGATAAGAAAGCACAACTCTTGGGTGTGTGAATAAAACTCACCACGAATGGCACACTCAAAACATCTGTCTATCCGAAAAATAATACAAGGATCAGGTACCGAGTGACCGCAGCAACCCTCCTCCGTAGAGTCACCAGAAAATTCCTATCTACAGAATATCCAAGAGATCCGAAAGACATTGAAAGAGGATCCAAATGGGAACAAGATTTTGTTAAAACTCATCAATAGCGGCCTAAATAAAATGATGCCTTGACATTAACAGTGGCACAAGTGTGTGAACAAACCAATAGAAGCGTCGTCCTTGTGTACGTCGAGTATATCTGAAATGACAGCATGATCAATATAACCACGCTGAATCTGGCTGTGTGGTGGTTCCCACACAGAATGCCACTTGGAGAGAACTAGTTCTGCGATCAGGGGTACAAGATGAATTAGGGATGTTCAGCAAGAGTTTTCTCTCTCATAAATTACAATGGGTTCAACAGTTGAATCAACCCGAAGGAAGACTTGCATAGGAGTAAACGAAAGTAGAGTGATCCTAACGAGAAAATTTTCATTATGCTTAATTGTTGTACATTAGAAGCAAAAGTTCGCATGGCAACTAACCAGATACCTGGAACCGCTAAAACCCTGCACTAAACTTACCCCTCACAACGACTGAAATGATGTACCAAAAGTGAGGCCAAGGTCAGCAATTAAGTCGGAAAGGTCAGATCAATTAGTAATTGAGGCGTTGGCGAGTCACGGGTTGATCGCGTGAACCCAGCAGAAGAACTAAACTAGACGTACTCGGAGTTTATTTCTTGTTCAACGGAACGTAAATAGACACAGCTGTTCACAAAACGAAGCACCGCTAACAATCTGCTCATTGATGAGGCCAGCCCGATTGGTGGCAAAACGTATTTAACTGGACAATCATCGACATCAACCGACCTTCCATTGAATGTTTACCTTCGTGAAAGCTATGGGCGAAATATAGTCTGCAGTTGCTTGAATTGTTCCTCTGAGATGCTTCAAAAGCTGTCGAGTAAACATATGATTAAGTCGTGGTTTTAAATAAATCATGCCAATGTAGCCTAGCAGTAGTAATCATTTTGCACTTTCACATAGATTTTTTGGTTATAAATAATATTGGTAACCTCAGAGACTCAAAACAAGATTGCCCTTATATTCCAATTAAGATGTTCTCCAACAGCTTCAATATCTGACCTTGACCGAGGCAATTTAAAGACTACTTAATGCATGTGGTTAAGGTTTATCTTATTGGAACATCATATTTCCAGGTGATTCGTTACTCACGAAGAGTGAAAAAAGACTATGCACAGATTTAAGTGAGCTACAGCCAGCATTTCACATTCAGTGTCACCACACAAAATTTGCCAGACCAGTAAACAGGCACTTATCCACTTATTCAGGAGTTGTTGAAGTTTTCACATAAGTTCCCGATAACAAATCAGATTTACCTTCTCGTAATGGAAGTCTGACTCACTCAAATTATGTTGCCCAGTGATGTGTTGTCTTAATCGTTGCAGGCCTGTCGTTTTGCGCCCGAGGCTGTTTTCATTGTTCCACACCTTGAACCTGCTATTTTCTTCCAAAGGAGCACACTACTCAAGAGGTTACTGAAAACTATTTGATAGCCCATGAACGTTTGTGCTTAACTCCGAGTTCCTCATATAAACACAGTCTCCGGAATCGTATGCCCCATACTGACACTAGATTATGCGCGATAGGCAAAATTCTCTCGTTCACAAATTACTTTGGTTTCAGCTGAAAATCTTATTCATGACATTCCTTAACTGCTGAGTCCAAAGAATGATGAAACTAGTGGCGACCGGTCGAAGTACTTCCAACAAACTTATGTGTAATTTGTTCCACCAAGCGAATGCCGTATCAAGCAAACCATGAAACAGCCTTTGTGTAGCAGGTTCACTGGTGGAATGTCATAAACAAGGGATTCAAATAAAATTCATTTGAATCATCCGTTAACGTCAAATGAGTCTGGAGAACAAAATATGTCTCTAACTGACATTCTATTCTTCCGCCAAGCACTGGATGCTTGTTTTTTAAACTTAATGCGCTGTAATTTGGTCGGATGTGCTACGCATCGAACCTCTTTTTTCTGCCTTAGGCACGTTGCTCCCGGTAACGAAGAAACTCGAATGGAGTGGTAAAAAAACTCCGGACAAGGACCATTGTGTTCAGGTTCTTTTCAATCTTCCATAGTAAAGTCGTTCCGCAGGAAAATGTCTCTTTCCCTACAAATCACTTGTATTGCAGCTGATTTGGTCGACTATTTCACCGGACTGCTTGTGAGCATATATATCCGGTGTTCATAGTCAGGCCACTATTAAGCTATTTTGACCTGGTAGCTCCTTGATAGTCGTCACTTCATCGACAAACTTTGTGCTCTGTTCCGGTCGTTTGTTAGTTTGGATGGGTTAACATGAAATCGGGAGTAGTATGGTTGAAAGAATATCCGCTATTCCAATTTGAGGACGTTGTGCTACATGACAACTGGATAGATAAAATTGTAGACTACCATTTCAATCCCTATTTGAGTATTTCCATCCGTTCTGATATTCCATAGAACCCATTTTTCACAACGTAAAGAGTCACGTCGGAGAAAATATTTTCATCCAGGTTTATGCTTTTTTTCTGAGTAATGTGAGGTTAGCAAATAATACGTCGCCGGCGTCAAGCAATGTAGGACTGCGGAACTGTTTGGCGCCAGTGGAACAGAAACAACCGACTTATTCTTTTGAAAGCATACCTTTTTTGGGAGAATACACAGTGCCGTTTTCCCAAAACGGCGTCCACATTCGGTTACCACAGTAAAATTGTGCTTTCTCTCCAAGGATGCTACATGATGGTGAATAATTAATACTTTCAAATGGAGTGAGAGAGTACATGAACTCTTGAACAAAAAAGGATCTTAGCTGCTACCGGCACATCAAAAGAATGGAATTATTAATCGAACGCAATCGCCCACGGAAACAGCAACGAGAATTGGTTAGACACAGGAGAAGCAAATTTATATCTTTTGCAGATTATTTCGGCAGAATCAGGAAGGGTTTTCGGAAGACATCTCGAAAGACATTGGGACGCGTTTCTGCCCTAAAGGATTCTGCCATTAGTCTGTCATTACGACCTAAAGCTAGCGAGGGTTGCGAAGCTTCAACTTCCTACAAGGTTCCCTAATGGAGCCCGTGAGAGAGCAAAATGGTGAAGATGTTTGAGTTATTGGAGTCAAAATTTAGGGCTCGCTTAAATGCGGAAGCTGCTTTATAAAAACTACAGTTGACATTGAGAAGCTGCGTCAAATAAACTCACTGTTGGTGTTTACAACAGTAAGCCGTAAGCTGTTGGTTTTTTTCTAATCAGTTTCCATCTCAGTGACATATGGACGAACTGCATAAGAAGCTTACCGAAGAGTGAGATCCAGAATTCTTGATCTCTTTTTGAAAGTCAGGTGCGTTTGAGTAAGTCGACTGTGCAAGTTAACACACAGCCTCCTTGTAGTGTCAAAATCCGTTTTGTCAAGCCGTAACCATTTAGGTGGTAAACCAATTAAATGTTCACTGGTTTGGAAAATACTAGAAAACGTCGCGTTGTGTAAAGCCCAGCTGAGTTCGCTGTTTTTTCCTCCCTGGTCCATCTGTCCATATTTGTAAAGTCAATGAGATTTGCCAGTTACCAATACAGAGAAAGCCATTGCGCGTGTGAAGTGTAGCAACTTAAGTCCAATTTGGGTGAAAGCCGGGCAAAGATGGACTAAGGTCAGTAGAGGGCTATCTTAGTTAGCGAACTGTGAACATATTCAGTAATCTTTCGGAGTGCGAGGAAAAAGTGGGCCTAGTAGTCAGAAAAACTTGCAACAAAATATACGTAATACACTACTCATAAGGTTGCTAAAAATTCTTCGACAGTCCACGACCGGTTTCGCCCTTCTTGGGGCTCATCAGGTAGGCGTAGTACCCGGGTTTCCGTCAAACTTGTGAGTGGTGCATTACGTATATACATGTATCGCGATATCTCGAATATCGTATCAACTGAAAAATGAGGCGGCCTGGTGCAGCACATTCAGTTCCTTACAGACATCATAAACGAGCGATTCAGCTGGGTTCCAGATGAGTCTCCCGCAAAACCAAATTTGTTTGCACATGAGTGCATTTCACAGCAAAATTGTTTCCAAAGATAGGTCACGTCGAATGACGTTACCCGCACAAGAGACTAACCATCTCCTCTGACTGAGGTCTTTCTTGGGACCAACGTTCTCCATCCACTAGGAACAACACGTCACCGTCTTGTTGACAAACTTTGATAACAGTCGACTTCTAATTACCTTTCTCTCATGTTCCCAGATTTAGCGTCAACAAATTCACATCGGCGTTATTTGAACCCTCATGGGAGGTGTTCAGTGTCCCACCAAAACTGGCACGCCTGCCGATTTGTAGTTAACTCTATGTGCATCTGGCTACCTGATACTTCAACTCCGATTAACCTTTCTCTCCAAAATAATGTATTATGTATTGTCCCTTTGTGCATTGATGTGGTCACTGAACGTTTGATAGCAATGCATACAAAACTGACTAAATGGCTCACAATTCACTTGCGCAAGAAGTCACATCCCTTTGTGACACGTTTTCAGTGATTCCCAGAAGACCAATGTAGTGATTTTCGCATCGAGCGTGAATTTTTCCATAACAGTTGGTGGAACATGTAACTGTTGTGTAAATTATTGATGAAGTTGTTGTTATAAACGCTCATTTATCCACTGAGTGACACAAAAACAGGATGAATTGGCGCAATCGTATCTGAGAGAGGAGAATATTGATGCAGTGAGCGCAGTGGTTATCTCAACAGGGTCTCAGGGGATATGTAGAGGTGTAAGATGTCACAGCGAACAGTGTATGGAATGCAGGAAAAAATAAAAGAACGTGAACTTGGTTCTTTGGTTGACGGATAAATACGTCGTCAAGATTGACTGTGGCATGCATTGATCACACTCATTGTTGGATGCGTAACTGTGGAGATTGCGACGTTTTGTAAATAGGTGTTGTTTAGAAAGACAGTTATCCTTAATTCATGGTAGTCAACCGCAAAAAAGGAAACACAAATCTGGCTCTCTATTCATAGATTACAAAACCTTTTGAGTCAGACGTTAACCAGTAAAATGAAATTGCTGTTCCAAATCGACTGTTGACAGTTCGACTCTTCTCGCGGTTACATGTTAAGCGTGAACAACTGAAACTGACTCTCCTGAAAGTGTGGGCTGAATTACAAAGACAACCGCCAAACCAGATTTTATCCCGTCCTGGTGCACACTAGTTTGGCTGAGTGGTACTAAACATGTAGCTCGTTCGTCGTGATAGGCAATTAAGCCACTTATGGATATTTAAATTGTTTAACTGAACCAGTTACCAAATATTACGTCATTATAAAAGTCACTTAACGCAGCTGGATGTTATAAACTCCTTCATCTTGACTTTGCTTTTGTTTATCATTTTCCACTGTTAATGAGATACCATTGGAACGTTAATCATTTAGCTGATACAGACAACTTCGAGTCGACTTCGAGTGTGTAGGATTGAATGATTGTCGAATTGCATGTTCTTAGTGTATATTTCCGAAACTCAGCAATGCAAGTCAACCAGAATAAATGGGGGAGAATGTACGGTTTAATGTATAATATTTAGCTATCTCATCACCTATTATAACAGTGCTATAATTTGAATAAAACAAATGAGCAGCCACATTGCACCAAAATTCAGTCGACCTTGGTTACCGTTACTGGTATCAACTATGAGTAACCACCTTAGAAAAATTGAAGCCCTCAATTCCAAATGTCCGAAATAAAGAATAAATAGTTGTCCCAAATCCGTTTTTTTACAAGCCATCGAACGTGTCCACGTGCACATTCTTTGGGAGAATTTTCACCGCATGTATATTTATATTTTTACAACTGGCCACAACTTTCTTCCAAAAGCATAAAACACATTGCTATTCAATGGATAATTTTACGTTTTTAGGTGTTTTTAAATTTCTCACGGCCTCCGAAGACGGCTGTTTACTCCAACTTGAATTACAGTCCATCCGTAAAGCGTTTCGACGTAGATGTACGGGTTGGAATTTCAACGCGTACAACGCTATCAGTGCGTACTCGGTTTTTCTAGATACACAGAAACCAGGGTTGGGAAAATCATTTGAGGCGTAAATTGGGCCATTCATTATATGATTTAAAGAACGTCGGGAAATTTCACTCCCGCTGTTACGGCAAGAATGAGGCAGGTTTTCAGAAAAATCTCAAGTAAGATAAAAAACATAGGCTGGTAGGAAAAGTAATTGAGCATTCACCAGAAGATCACTTAACCCCAGAGACAACCCGAAAAATAAATTGTCGCTTACTGGTCCACTTGCCGTACCGACTTGCTTGGCGAAGACAATATCTTATATGACATGTAATCGGTGGTCAAGAGTCAGAAACCTGTGTAGGAAAGGCTCCTTTTGGTCTGTGTGCCACGATGCAATGTTACCGTGAGGTTCAAAATGCCAGTGATCAGAACGGTGCATGTGGGAGCAGGAAACTTACAAAAGAAAAGTGAGAAACGATGAATGGTTAGTTAGAACCACAAAGCCTATTAATTAGACAACCCTGAAGCTAGCTGACTTCCTATTTGGCTGGACCTAGTTGGTCTCGCTACTCGCTGACCCAAGGAGCACAAAGGACGGCAACGCTGATTTTTCCGTTTTGGCTCACAGCTTAATGGGAGAGCGCATTTTGGACGATCGATTATTGTGCGTGTTAGACATTTCCTGATGTGCATTTGAGGTTGCAGTTAGAAATACGTCTAGTCTGGCGCGACAACGTGTTTTCAGTAAAGAGCTCAACCAAAGCATAAAATAGCATGCCGATTCCGCGCAAGATGACTGGACCTACTTCCAAGCAAATACCATTGATTCACGACAAATAAGCAGACATTAACAAAAAGTCTCAACTCATACTCTTAAATTTTCTCTGCTTCTCGGTCCATGAACCGATTGCTATTTGACGCTTAACAACGTTGGATTCTGCATAAAAGGGACAATGGTCTGCGCATATGAAAAACCAGAAAACATGTGGTAAATGGCACGGAAAACGCAAGAGTAAACAAATCTTATGTTGATGGTTGATACACGATGTTGTCAGTGAACATTCCGTGGCGGGAGCGTAAGATACCATTAGAGAAAATGACAGCAGAACTGGAACTGAACTTGTGGGCAAAAACACCCATCTGGATATTCGGTAAACGATGGTAAATTTGTTATCATCTGACATGCTATTCCCGGCAAGGTTCTTGGAAATCGCTTCTTAACTAGTTATTCTGGAACTGGAATTATACTAAAAAAGATTAGCTTTGAGATAACGGCACTTGTTTGTCAGCCTTTATATATATGCATATATATATATATATATATATATATATATATATATATATACGTATATATGTCTGGTGCGTGAATCGACCCACTCCGTTAATCTCACCCCTGTGTTAGTCCAGGTACGGAATTTTCTCATCACATACAAACATGTCGTGTTATTGATCAGTCTATCTGGGGCGAACGGCATTCCTTAAAAATTTTTGCCCAACCTTTGGACAGGCTTTGTACGGGCGTAGACTGTAAGTTTAAAACAAACCTCACAAATATGTCAGAAGTAATTCATTAGAATGAAAACCGACATGCAAGTCTGGACAGGTGGTGGGATAATGAATCATTGGTTTCCCCTGTCGACAAACACCGGATCGCCAAATCCACTGGGAAGAGTTGATCAATTTATTTTGAAAGATACTCATGCGTGTAGTGGGTAAGGTTTTGATGAGGGTAAAATATTTGGTGGAAGGGGTCGTTGATTTATGCTCACTTCCATAGACTCCACATTCATAGACCAGCCTATACTTAGTCGGGCTATGCTCTGGAAGTACTAATGTAAGGGACATGTGAACGAACGCGCTTTACTCATCTAATGAATTGTCTTAAGGTTTCGTTGCTATGCGACTACGAATATTTTCATATTTTACGATGTAGTGCTTTTTGTAATATTGATCGACTTACACCACAACACCATTATTATTGTTATACATGGTTCCAGTTGTAAGTTTTTTTTACGTGCTAACGTTTGAGATAACAGGAGTTGCTACGAAGTGCAGATGACAGTTCCAGAAAATCTGTTGGGCTAGAACGGGCGAGAAATCAAATACGCATCAAAACTCCTAGTTCTGATGAAGGAAGGGGACGTAGTTCTTAGTACTCTGGCCTATATGTTCCGTTGTCCGTGCACCGTATACCTGATTTGAACCTCTATTCCCAGGGTAAGACTGGGCCTGTAACTCCCTTGGGGTTTAACTATAATGTTGCATGGTATTGTCAACCTGGACTCAGTAGTGACTTATTCATCCAAAACTGACCCTTTTCTTTTCCACATCCCTCAACATTGCTCTGCTATCCAGTTCTAAAGAGGACTTCGTCAACTGCAGGTGGTCTGGAACAAGAAACCCGACATGTTAAACGAATCCATCAAGCAAACCGAACGACTAGCTTGCAAATGCAACAATTTGCGTTCGGCTGAATCAAATCCGCACTAACTATAGACGCTCTTCAACTGTTCAGTACATGGCAGAACCGGTAAAACAACTGCGTGGTCTATTCCAGTGGCTCAGTGGATCCAATCCTAGAAGACCTGTGATCCCGATGTACACAAACATCTTAGCCTGTCTTTTAGCAGATGTATGTGAAGGAATTTTAATCATCGTTTGAAAGAAAATTCTATGCTAAATGTAGACATACATTTCCGCTTTCAGTTGTTATAAGGAACCCATGAGTTGTTCCTTTAACACAGTCAGCGTTAATTGCTCCCTCTGGAACACAAATTATATATTTACCTTTTGTTTCTAATAAATATCAACTTGTGCGTGTCGCATGTGATTTTTTAAGCAAAGTGTGCCTGTACTACATACTAAATATACGGCACAATCCTTCCTTGCTGGTCATATTTGATGCAAAAGGTTAGTTTCACTGCATTGATGAAGTGAGTCGTTCGTTACGTAAAGGTTGAATGGATAGACGTTGCTCAAAGTTGGTTGCATTAAATATATTGACAGTCGGCAGATTACCGGCAATAGAAAATTTCCCCGCCTGAACTCAAGACCAATAGCACAGAGTATTTGAACAGCTGGATCATTTGCCTTCTACTGTCAAACGAGTCGGCAACACAGAGGTATGTGTAATGCTAAACATCATGTGATATACAGGATATTTTGTAGGTGCATTACCGGAGGGCTGTTTGATACGTCTTACAGCAAGCGTATTGCAACTCATCGAAAATTAGTTGTCATAAAAGAGCTTTTGATACAGTGTTCCATACTTACGACAACAGAGCTAATTTAGTAAAGGGCAGCAGTTGTTCAAGGTCTAGCTGGACATAATGATGAAACAAAACATAAAGGATATGAATCCCTGATTCCCGAATTGATTTAGGAACATTTTGCGCCTGATCACAATAGCTGCAGATTAATACACAACCTTGACATTTGGAGTTAACAAGGATGCAAGCAAGCTATCACCTATAGGGAGCTGAATTTTCACGCATGCCCAGATATGGAGATCAAATCCGCGGCCTGCAACACGCGATTTTTTTCAAATATTCATTTTCGCTTATTTTGGAACTCCAAAGTGCCTGAATTATTTACTTTAAATGAAGACGGTCAGCCAGTGAGTAGGGCCATTAGTAATAGGTTGTTCATCTTTCACAGTACCGCAACCAATTCTCTTAGGTGCAGTCGTGACAGTTTGGACCAGGTTCACTGATCTGGTGATTTTGAAAAATCGAACTCCGGGAGAAATTCAAACGCATCATTTTTTATCTCATTTAAGTGGATGACAACTTACTATAAACAAACCATGCACAAAGACTTTCCAACTGAGAACCACAAAAAAGTTGTTTCAAGGTACACTTGTTCTCATCCTGGAGAAAATGCCTGAGCGATTCGAACCGAAGTGCTGTTCAAAGCTTTTCGACAGAACTTTATGAATCAAGTAGATTGAAAGTAATTACGCAGATATATTTGCCCTCGTCATTCAAAAAAATCCCACGCGTTGACAACACTCACTTAAATTAGATCAGTTCTCCGTATTAGAATAAGTGTATAAGCTCCAGTGCTTATTCCGCATGTACACAATGGTGACACTGAAATAAGTAGACCACTTTAACACAAGGAAGGACATCGGTCATCAAATGGAATGCTTTTTTGGCGACAGGCCTCACATGTGCGACTAATACACATCTTGATTTTTCGCTCTGCATGCACAGTTCGTTTGCCTGCTTGCCATTTTCCAAACGTTTTCTTTCTAGACCATCCTGATACGAATTTTTTGCACTGTGGTCTTGTTTGCATAACAAAGGAATTTTTGCTTCTAAGACGTGCATTTCTCCAGCGGTGTTTCCATGCAAATTTACCACAAGTTATCCGCTGAGATCGTTGGATGTTGAACGGACACGGATATCCCCAATAGGCATTCTTACGTAGCTTCAAATTATATATATATATATGTATAGTAACAAATGGCAGGCTATACGAGATGGCTGCCGAGGAGGCTAAAATTATCGCGAGGACGCTGGTTACAACTATTAGTTGACCAAAATTTCCGTCGGAATACAAACGAAAACGCACATATTCACGTACGTTTCTTTAATATTTGTAAGCACAAATTCTGTTTGGTCCACACCCCTCTGAGAGTCCAAATGTAACGTTACAAGCCGTGTTTTGATCAACCAAGGGTGTCTGTTCACCTGGATCTTCTATAAAACTATCATGTGCCTCTAGATTTAAACCTAAATTAATTTTTGGCTGACGTGGTCCGTCACCAATGCTCGTTCAACCTGGTCTAGCAACATCCATTTCTTACGGCTTAGGCTAGAGTTGCGATGACAGCTCGTTCATGTGATCGGCGCAGTCAACATTTGCCTGGCTGCACTAAGGTTAGGTTTGACAGTCCCATCAGCTGTTCCAATCGTTCTGGTTGCCATATGCTGTGTCAGCTAGCAGTCATCATGTTGCGCGTAACATTTACACATGTACTGGCCACGTGGGGGACCCAAAGCCAAACGTACGCGCGCACACACACTACAAGGCATACGCAAACATCACCCAGCCGCGTCATGTACCGGCAGCGCGGACGGTCGTTAAAATTGCTAGCTTTAAGCTGAGGTTATTTCACAGTAACGTACGGTTAGTAGGCAAACACCCATGTCGTAAAACGCATTTGCAGCAACTCGGAGCATGTGAAGAATAAATATTATATGGCAGACCGAAATTCCGGTGGCTGCAACTGTTGTTTTACTGACCGGTACGTCGTGCGAGACAGCAAAAATGTGATTCATGCCGACATGCATGGATCAGTGCCCCGCTGGGTGTAGTGTTGCCAACAGGGGACTAGCCTAGCGAGAATCTGAACAGGTTCGTTGTGGTTCACGTGCTAACTGTGCGTCACTCAGACAGTCAACGGAATATAAGTTTTCCTTTAAAAATTCACATTCTTCCAATGTGGTCATAGAACGTGCTCATAGAATGTGCTCATAGAACGTTGAGCTTTAGGGTATGCAATCAGTTGGGATAGTTGACCAATCATTTTCAGAGTGAGGTGGCATTAGTGAAAAGCTTAGCTAAATCTTAGCAGATTCTCTCGTCCGTATTACGATATAAAACACAAGACTCTTTTCGTGTTTCGGTTGGAGGAGTCGGAATAGCTTCTGCTATTTCACATTGGAGTAAAGGACGATTATCACCCCCGGAACATGCCACTTCCAAGGTTTCCCCCTCCTAAAGTGTGCCTGGCCCTCGGATTCTCGTCGGTTTTAGTTCATACGTGATCGCCGTAGGTGATACGCAGAGTTAACTTTTAATTACAAACAGAAAATAGTGTTGAAACAGACATGGCTGATTCTTTCTTCTGTCCAAGAGTTCCGCAGACCTTGGAATTTGTGTAAGATCAACGGAGATTCTTCGATGTTCGATTATCTTCCCAGCAGAAACGAGGCGAGATTTGTGCATGGAATTTTGTCGGAGAATATTATTTGTTTTTAGCATCACTTATCTCTACCACTAGACATAATCGATTCGGCAGCTGATTTCTGATTAAACAGAGCCTTCATTCAGCAGGATGCAGCAGACGGTAAAGAGTACCGATTGTTCCGGTCATTCATACGAACGAATTTTTTCCTGTTTTACTCGGGCAGTCCAGGAAACCAAACGCTTGTACCAAAATAAGATTATGTACAGAAATTTGCAGTACAGGGGTAGTAAGAACTTCACGAAAATTAGGGTAGTTTCGGACCCTTGATGTCCCGGACAGTAGTTAGACACCTAACCGTCAGCAGTGTGATTACCCCCTTTGAGACCAGTAAGGGCGCCAATAATCCTTCAGTCTCGGAGCACACATCACACGTTGTCGACTGGCTTCGTAAGTGAAAACTTTTAATATGAAATGTTCAATTTTCTCCCGTCTGAAACATTTATATTTTGTTGGTAGAGTAGGCAGATTTTAAAAAATCTTTCTTCCCGTAAGTGAAGTCAGCACGTGGATTTGTAAGTCTACTCCTTGATTGAACCAACTTTTCACTGATCTTCATTTCTGATATCATTTGGAAAAAAATAATAGCCGGTCCATTAATCCAGCGACTCCGAAGTTCCCAAGGCAGATCTGTCTGATTATGTATCCGTCATGGGTTAGAACTCAACACAAAATCTCTTAGCGGATTTCCGACACTATATCTGATCCACTCATGGCCCCAACAAACGTCTTATTTGACACAGTTCCGAAATCTGACACCTAGCAGGATATCTAATGAATCTTATTTCATTCTATGTTATTGTTCATTTACTGTTACCAATAGTGAATCGTTCTGCTTCTTACAGGTGCAGATGTCTTCTCGTATGTGGCTTAATTGAATTATCGTTTCCTGCTCACGATATGCTTAAAATTCACCGTTATCGGAATGCAGGAAGGCCTCCGCGACTAGAGCTGAGTTGATTGTTAGTAAAGCAACAAGCTAAAAATGGTAACAGTGTTGCTCAGATTTCATCGGTTTAGATCGCCACCATCATAAATCTAATTAAACAGATACGTGCTAGAACAGCCAATACACCAAATTGTAAGTTAACTGTTGAGAATTACGAATTACGAATTTGGACAAATTTTCTTTGTTGCTGTACCGGCTGGTGTAAATGAAAAGCCTGAATCCAATTATTTGTGCTTCCTCTGAATCGATATATAGTTACAGCCTGAGCAAAAGTCGTGGTTTCAAACTTTCCAGTCCGTACACTGGAACGGAAATACTGCCTACAAATTTTATTCACTATCTTTCCTGCTACGCGACTAGTGAAAATGCATGCAATTATTAGGAACCATTTAGTTGCCAAAACGGGAAACGTTCGTTTCTATCCCTGTGGGTCATATGGGCCATCAGAGAGGCTTTGCAAGGCCTTGTCCGCTAAATGGTTGTGCTATTTGAGCATCCAATTATTAGAAGCTCAATGAACTGCTCAATACATTCAGCTGGTCTGAGTGCACGTCTATGAAACAATTTGTTTGAACGTCCTGTCTTTACAGACTTTACGAATCTCGGCATCAATCCGGAAGTTGAGATTTTTTTCCATTTTCACCTCTTCCAAAAACCAAAACTACGGTCACTTGGTATTTTATTGACACGTTGTTTGAACATCCACGTATGAGAGACAATAGTGTGAACGAGCAGTCGCTGTCGTCCTCCAGCTAACCGGATGGGTGCACTGCCGACTCAACGACTGAGGATATTCGTTCGTGCTCATGTACCTGAACATCGCCGCACTCAGCCCAATGGATAAACGGTAAATATATGATACCGCTGTTAGTGGGTCGACCTATATGACTTCCAAAATGAGCACGATTTCGGCGGTTAAACTCGGTCTGCTTTTTTGTCTACTCTCTGGGTACCTTTAAGATTTGTCGAATCCTTTTCTACTTTTCAAAGTACCTGGTTTCTTACGAGAAGTCAGCCATCAGTGAACTGTATGACACTGAGTCCTGGAGACCAGCCGTTAAGCTTTCGGTTGTCCTACATTGTACATTATTATAGTCAAGACCTTTTTGTGAAACTTGATGGTCTAACCGGTCTAGCAGAATTAAAAAAACGGAATTCAATGATTACTCTACAATTTCTGAGTACATTCTACCTGGCTATATCATACCTCTGGCATTCAACGAACACAGAAGTGTACTGTCTGTAGGCTCCTGAGTGTTCATATACACTTTGCAGTAGTTACTGCCACTGAATGTGGGGATCAGACTGCTGAGCATGCGTCAGAATTAGCACTTACAACAAGAAGTAACATTACATTGCCAAGTCTGTGTTATGTCCATTTAAATCTATATCCTCACACGTTACCAGTTTGCTCAAATCGTCACGATTGTCAAAAGGCTTAGAATCTGAAAAAGATTATTTTTTCATCACAGTACCTATATTTAATCACAGAGCGAAAGGGGCTGATCACTGGAGGGGCTATTCGCCCTGAACACTGTTTTTTGAATGCGTCTTTTTCAAGTAGCCAAACGTAATTAGATTTCTCGGTCACTTGGGGACTGTACGCGGAAAAAGTGTTTACCGACTTAACTGGTTCAGAAGTATACACTGCGATTCAACATTGTTCCTTAGTAAAATTTGTTTGTTGTTTTACTGAATAACTTGCCCTGAGGGCAATCTTTCGTCTCTACCTATTCAAAAATGCTAATCAACCTAAGATGTTGTCGGTTGTTTGCAGTGATAAACTCCACCCTTTCATACGGTTAGAAACGGGCACTTATCCCACGCTAATAGAAAAACTAACAGTGGTGCTTGATTAAAAATATATAGCCTCAACCTTTTTTCGATAAATTTAAAAAGTTAGCTGCATATAAAAAAGAAAGGTCTTTTGATATAATGTGTGTAAGGATATTCCTGTGACAGCACACCCAGTACAATTCAGCTTCCTAAATGTAAGACCGTTTTCGAATGAAGTTGATGATTTTCGCGCTTGAGAAAAAGCCACCGATAGTTTTCTACCACCTTTTACAACGTAGTTGTCAAATGCCATAGTGATAGCACCCCCCTTTTTTATGAGCAAGATCAACTCATAAAAATAACTCATTGGATTAGAGTGGTGACGAATAACAAGTACTTTTATTCAATTACTCTTTAAAATTCACCCTAAAGTGTTTAGACGACATGGGCGCCTAATTTGTCTACATGCGTACTCGCTCAATAAAAGCAGATTGCAATTCACTTTGAGCAAAGAAAAATTAAGCGAATATCACCAACATCCAAAGTCCGTTGACCGTGTCTTGTTAAACCAAAACCATTCAAGCGTGATACTGTTTACGTAATACTGTTCTCCATAGCCCGGTTTATGGGCGGGAGTTGAGGCGGATTATTTGATGTTCCAGAACGCGCGTTGCAAATGCCCTGTCAAAATAAGGTGACTCACCAATTTTGAGATTGAATGATCTGTTTTGATCAGATGGCTAAACTTTATTGATCCACGCGGAATTTGAATAATCGGCTGAGTAGCAGCAACAGCAGCTGTGGGAAATGGAATCGACTTGGAATAATTCAATTGTACAATATTATCAGAATTCGACCATGTGGAAGCTATGAACGAACTGGCCTCAGTAAATCCACTGACAGCTAGAGTGTGTGTGGGCAACGGGTAGTGTAGACGTGAAACAAATGGATATGACGACTGATCACGCCTTGGGGTGCTATCAACGTAGGATTCAGCAGAGCATGCTGGAATGCATTTGGTTAGCGGACAGAGATTTCTCCTCGGTTGACTGGATTTGCTGGGGAAAATCCGTCGTTTGTGTTGTCCAAATAGTTGTGATTTCTGCGTTGAACAGTTCTTTAGTTTGTGTACGTACACGTTCTCATGAGGTTCATTCAGTAGGTTCTTGGGAAATTCAATAACTGGATGTCTTAGTCTGCTTCCGTTAGCATTGGCTGGACGAATATGGCACTGGGATGGGAAGCCTCGTAAATAGGCGAAAGACTCAACTGGATTTCTGGGGGTTGGATAAGGAGAACCAGAAGAGCCGCTCAGGGGGACATACGACATAAATGTATGCATGTACAACTATCACCTACTTCGATAATGACGACAGGACGTATTAAATCTCGAGCTTTATTAATGGGGTCTAAAATATTGAACGTTGCCTAGCTTACTGGATTCATTCAGACGAACTCGTAAAATTGGGAGCCTTGCCTCAGGAATTTCTCCGAGATTACTTCATCCGATCCGATAAATAAAAGGCGATAGTAAACTTTCGAGTATTTTATCCCAATTCTTGTGTATAAGAGTTTCACAGCTAGAGTTTTATGCAGCCGGACTGATTTTAACTTGGCAATATTGAGCGGCCAAATGCGTGTAATCCTTTGCTGATTCAATTTTGGACGCAGAATTCCACCGCAGAACAATGTTGTCACGTTGGTGCCCCGTTCACTTTTAACTCATGCGATGACAGACCATCTGTGTAGGTGCATCGGGACGAATGGCTACCCAATGGCAACCCAGCGGAAGGGGTGAAGAAGGCCTGATTGCACGTACACATAATGTATGTATTGGTAACTCAAGGGAGGATAGCACCTCCAAAGGCTTTCAGCGTTAATTGATGCTAGCTGACCCGTGGACCAAGCGGAAGGACATCAGCCAACTCCTATCTCGCAGACATTTAAAACTTATGAGTACCATGTTAATAAACCCTTGTGGGAGCTTAGGTTGCAATTAGTCCAAGGGTTGGACGCAAGAAAAGGGTAAGTTTATCTTATTCAGAAAGCCAGGCCTGCACTATCTTTCTGGTGCACAGTGAAACTACGGGAATGATCGCCGGCATAGGATAAAAACTCGGAATAGAAAGTATGCCTACTTTGATATTTTGGTTACCCTGATCTGGAAGTGATAGAGCACACCAGGTTTCATCAAGTTGGCATTGAGAATTTGCTCGAACGCCATGCTGAAAGCCGAGCTATACTGACAAGATTATGTGTTAACCAAATTAATATATTTGCTGCTTTTTACGCGGAACGCTTTGTGGTTGATAAAATCGAGTCAGTTGTGACGGAATCATCTGATATTTGTTTGCCCTTCAGAGTTGCAAATTTTGGTGGAGGGGTTCTCGGAGTTTATATTGGACGAACTTATAAAGGAACAAATTTATGGATGATCCTCTGGCATAGACCTATCATTCAAAAAATATACTGAAGGATTTTCTGTCACGTTCTGCTACAAGCTTTTGTGTACAGTCTTTTGAACGCACAGGTTGGGCGCCGTATATTGGTTGTAGACTAAGGCTTTTGGCTGGTGGAATTCGCGAACATCTTCCCGTTGGATTAACCCGTTGAATTAAAATGTCTAGATAATTGAACCCCTTCTTAAGATACAAATGCCCGTTGTTCTCATAGCCAGGTTCTGGTGTTCATGGGATATGTATGTGAAAGAAAAGTGACGGTTTAGTTAGCCAGCATGCATGTAAATGAGATAATCAGTATTTACTATCATGCAAATGATGAGAGTAGGACGAAAACAAGGGTTTTCTTATGGGAATTAAAGAAGGTCAACGTTTGAGTTCGGTTCACCAGGTTCACCAGGGTAGAATCACTGGTAAAACCATTTTTTATCGCCTAGAAAAGACTGTTTGTAGGCACAGAATCTGTGCATCTTCTTTTCAGCTGATAACGCTTGTTGGATGGCTAAATATTAGCCGAAACACACGCAGCCATCCACCACGACTGGAATCAAGGAGCTCCCTGGAATCGGTGTCATTTTGTGCCCTGTCAGCAGCCTCAAATATCTAGTTCATATGATGATCTGGAGTGCTCACGTATGCGTCTAAGCGTTTAAACAAATCAAACCATTGCAACCAACAAAAGATAGTTTTGGGATCAATCCCATTCATTTAGTCCCCTCCATCTTCACTTTCCCACTTGGTCTTCCTGCTCACTAATTTTCTTAGTACTAAGAGTCTAGCACTCCACTCCACACGTCTTGAAGTCGATTGCTCCTTCCCCCAGACATGCCTAGACATACGTTAGCTTCCCAGGTAGGCGACAATCAAGGAAACGCACTATTGGAGACACTAGCAAGGATTCTACGATCGAAACATTTGCAGGCGCAGCTAATTGGAAACTATGTTACGAAACCACATGTAGTGCTCCCACAATATAGGTAAGCGTAGTGGGTTTCCGGACCATGGTTGGATATTATTAGTACCAGTGTAAAGAGGAAAGCCCTTTGCCTCAGAGTTGTTTATTAGAAAACACCAACTAAACAGTTGCAGACTATTGGACAGGAAAGTCAAACTCTCGTTTGCACGTTCTTCTAAAAAAAACTGAATATCCGTCTTCTTCTTGAACTCGTCTTCTTGAACTATCCCGGATATTCATTGACTATCACACAATTGTAAACGAATGCTGCAAAGCAGTTCCACAAAGTCCGTAATAAATCCCACCTTCCATTAGATCAGGTCGGAGTTACGAGAAAACCATATACTACTCGCATGCCTCATCAGTAGTATCCACCGTTACACTAGTAGTATGAAATTGTCTTCGATTGTTGCTCCCGGCGAATCACGAAATTGGCTTAGGCCGGTGTTCTCGCTTATATATTCATCAAGAGTTAACTGTAAAAACCCTCATAAGTCCGATACGTACAATCAAACTGATTCATGCTAGAGGAAAACCACGTCCCTTGATTTTTAACGACGTCATACACGCATTATTTTAACTGAGGTCCATCATATCAAATCCGAGTGACTTCCTGACAATTTGCAACGAAAACCGCTTTTGGGTCCAATTTTTTATGGCTTTTAGGAAGCCGGAGTCGAAAGTAGAATTTGAAAGCCACTCAGAGGACACAGGGAAAGGTGAGTGTATTCCTGTACGACCACCTTTATTCCCCATGAACCTGGTGATACCCTTGTTCACTCAACGTGGTAAATCATACGACCACAGAATTAAACTACTTGTGATATATAGATGCACTCACTGAGAGGTCTAGTGTTTGTGCTCCTTTCAACCGCTTTAGCGAACCGATCGCCTTCCGATTTTCTTCAGATTTAGTATCAACTTCTGGCAAATCTAAGGTCACCGAAATTTACTGAGCATGTGATAGAAACAGACAGAGTTATACTGTTGAACACAATAATCTATGCATGGGGATGTAACATTTTTACACGATAACTTTTCTTCATAGCGCGAAGTATTGACAGTTTGTTCCGACAAGCTGACTACGACGTCAAATATTTACTTTCCTATAGCAGTTTGACTTCTCATGAATTGTATTTGCTAGTACAAAGCATGCAATACTTTGTCAGTCTAACTCAGTCCTTGGTGAAGTATAAACAAACCAAACGGATGATTGTTTGCGAAAGGGTGCACAAAGATGCCAACATTAAATCGCTGTTTTGTGCTATCTATGCTCAGCAAACAAGATAAATCCCTAGCCGTCAAACTTTGTCACGTTAGTTTATAAATTACTTACCATCAAGTCACTTTCTCCAAAAATTGTCCATCTTATGTACAACTAATCAATCCTTCTGAAGTTATAACTAGTGTGTACAAACGGGCAAGCCTTAACCTATTCCGACAAATTTACTAGCCTGTAGGCGTTACACAAGTGAACCATTAGGTGGAGTCCGCTTTCTTATTCAATCTCCTGCTAGAATCTGATAACTCTGACACAGTAGCTTCGAACAGATGTGCCACTGCGGACAACAGATGTTAGTTCGTGTGTCTTCTTAACACTCATTCATCTGTGAACTGGACTCTGCATTACATAAAATACTGGTGCTTGAGGCATGTAAATTACTGATAAAGGCGAATAGATCGCTGAACTAGATAGTTTCTTTTTCAATGCCAAACACAATGATTTTGGAGGATATTCCGTTGTGAAAGCAGGAAACTACGTTTTTTCTCAAAATAAGGTTACAAAACTGAAATTCTTGTCAGTAGAAAAAGAAATGTTTCGAAAAATCGATAGAGACACGTGAGCTTCGTCTCTATTATCCTGTTCAGCGACTACCTCAGACACGTTTTACTTATAAAGGCCTATTAGCAACCTACTGTTACATGTAAAACTAAGTGAGAAAGGTGGGAAGCAAAAGGTCAAACGTAAAAGAAGTTGAATTTTCCACTTTTTTAATAGTTTTCTCATGTTTGCATCCTATAATTATAAACAACAAGGGGTACGTTTTTTATACTCTATCCTCAACCCGCAGACAAATGCGGTTTCGTACAGGCGGGCGCGCACGCGCACGCATACAAGCGCACCAGTGCATACATATTAGTACTGTCAAAAAGCCAGTTGCGCTGCAATTAATTTATTCAAACGACAGTCAAATCTCTTCCTTTCTCTCTCTCACCTTAATTCAATCTCACTGATCCCACTTCTCAGCTACACTCGTGTGCCGTTATCTCCGATTCCTCATCCTCCCACTCTTTCTTTTCAGACAAACCCATGCATGCTCATTCGCTATCTCGTCGGTGCATCATTATGTTGAGCCCTCAACCTCAGTCGGGTTGTGTGTCTATCGACCCGTTACTCAATCAGACACTAAGGGAACGGGACGAAGTTAGCCCAAACGATCCTCGTACAATTGTCCGAACTCCGATCTACTCACGCAATGGTTGACTGGTTTGATGGAATTATCCAAAACAACACACACTCTCTCTCTCGAATCTCTGCTACTGGCTCCGTGGAAGCTTGAATGTTTTCAAGCTCCTGGCAACTCGACAACCACCCACAACCAATATAACTACAGTCGCTGGAAAAAGTATCGGTCAAGCGGGTCATGGCTGGAAACAGTTTGTCTGGCTAGTCAACAACATTTGTGGCGCCTTCGAGTAGAAATTGACAGCGTTTCGGACGGGTAGGGTGAAAATCCAATTAGAAATAAGGGAGGACTTTGTCGTCGTAAACAGGTTTGAAGGAATTGAAAAGTAGGCTCCGTTTCCCCGTAGCGATCAGCTCCAGAGAGAGAAAGACCTTCTTTAGTGCTTGTGGAAGAAAAGCAGCAAATTCAAGAGCGATGAGTTAAGAAAGACAAATGGTTCACCAAGTAGATAGCTAGATATAAATCCGCAGCAGTCAGAAGGTTACTTTCATAATAGGTCAAAGATTTGTCCACGGCCTACAAAATAGTTTTTGTTATCAAAAGAAGGAAGGATATGTGCAGACGAATAACTGAGAGTAGCATCCCGCTGATATGACTGCGACATTCGGCATTATACTGGACCCCAGGCAAATTCAATAAACTCCAGGGGTAGCTCCATTTTATTAGCTTGTGTAGCAACTATGATAGTAATAAAATCGTGAGAAAAAGATACTCCAAAATCATAAATTGCCCCGGCAGTTCATGCGGATTGACGAACATAGGTTTTTGCTAAAATGCGATAGAACTAAACGGCTGCTCTGGAATGTTTTCAATCAGGACTTTTAAGTCAAAAATGTCTATATGATGGCGGTAGTCGGGCATACATGGTGGCTATGTTAGATTTTTCGCAATCGGGCACATCGTTTCAAGCGACAACACAGTACAGAGCATATTTCGCCAGAAAAATCGTACGCTACAAGTGGAGCAATGTTGCTGAATTTTACGTGTTGACAAAACAATAGCTAAACAACTGTGTGTGCCACTTTTGTTCGTGTTAATTTGCCTGTTCACATTATGCTTGTTTGGCGGAGAAACACTGTGCAGAGAGTTCAAGCTATCAGTCATCACCCTCCACTTGCCGCCAGTTTTGTTTTGTTGTTTCAGGGCCCATTGAGGACTGAGTTCAAACGAATGCTTAATGGAAATCAACAGTCTGATTGGTAGCACAGGTCCACCAGTGGAGGAGAATATAACTACATGTATTGGGGACGGTTCCTCATTTTTTTCATACAGAAACCTTAACATTATGCTGGAACGAGGAATTTGTTTCATTGTTCACCGATAGTGGACCTTATAACGCGAATTCAAATAAGTAAAGGGGTTTCTGGGAATTTAGATTACCAGTGAAGCTTCGCCGAGTCTTTTAAAATTTTGCCCTTTGTATCCTACTACTGGATCGAAAACAACAGATTTCAAGGATTCGTATTTAAGGGGGGGGGGAAGGAACGAGAGAATTGCTGATACCTCTTAGGATCTAAGGAGTGTTCCAGAAAAGCCAGAAGTAATTTGTAAAAACAAGTAAAAGGTTGGTCTGCCTCGCAAATCTGAGAAATTGGTGAATCACCTGCGAAGTGAGTCCCAATGCGTGGACAACAGCACATTATTCTGACGCTGTCTTTATTTGTTAATAAAATGTTTTAGCACTGGATTTTTTGCAACGCATTCCATTTGGCGGCAAAACAATATGGGGTCACTGTTTTCCCGACTTATTGATGTATCTAAAATAAAGTCATATGGTTCAGGCATCTTTACAAGGAATCAACGAGGGTGTTGAGTGAACCGGTTTGTTTAATCTTTGGCTAGAGCACTATATTCCAACTGTTGTCACAACATTTCGGTTCCTGCTGCTCAGAAAAAAGTGTCACTTAGGTTAAAACATGTTACGTTCTATAAGTTTGGTCTTAGAGCGCTCTTAAGTAGGCTTACATTTCCTAGTAAAAACAACTTTGACTATATTCCATTGAGTCTCTCATGTCACACTATATTACATAAACCTTAGCAATGTACACTTCTTAGCAGTGCTGTCTTCATGGATCTTTATCGACCTCGAAATCGGTACAACATATCAAGCTAATGGCCGTCTTGAATACGTCTTGATTTAATGCAGGAAGCTTTCTTCTGATTGGGGTATATCATAAACAAGGAAACATCGTATCTCATGGCAACGTCACCCTAGTTTGTAATACGTTTTTAAATTCGTCTTTCCTTGATGCTTTGTTCATACGCTTTTTCCTTCAGTAGAAAATGCGTCCATCTTCCCTAGAAGCCACACACCACCTGTAGGTCTTTGATCACCAAACTTGGGTTTGGCATTAATAAACAATGTTATAACAGCGAGGTTGCCAAGTGATGACGGGCTCCCGGAAAGTGACTGAAAGACTGATTGGCGGATAACCATAACTGGATGTGCTCAAAATTCAACTTAATTTGCAAAGGATGTTTACAACGCCCACATAACACTTGTTACGACAAAAGAAAAAGATGTTTGAATAAGCACCTAAGTGAAAAATTTTGCGCAGCCTTGAAAGTAAACTTTTTCAAAATAATTAGGTTTTTAAAATGTTCCTTTTAGGATGTTGTGCGAAGAAAAAAACCGGGTGTACTGGGATGATCCCTGGCGAAGTGGTCTCCATGATTTTTCGGAGACGTGTGCTTATTGTTGAGTTTTCTTTCGAATACTCCGCATCACTTCTTCATTGAAAATGGTTTCTATTGTTGCAGATCATGTTTATTCCACAGTTGAACAAACACACAAGACGTGAAAAGTAATGCCTTATGAAAGGCTCGGTTTTCTCATAGGACATATTTTCCATCTGAAGTGCGGTTTGATTTCCGTAGTTTTGAAAATGTGGTTCTCGAAAATGACTTTGCATCAAAATCCGCCTCAAGGTTCCACGATTCGTTATCGTTTCTGAGAAGATATCCCTCCTAAGGTATTACAAGAACATCAGTTCCAACCGCTACATCAGATCAGGAAAACGATGGTGATAGTACAGGGGATCTATTGTCTCACATATAATTTGTTGACTGCGGCAATCATAAAGCACATTTCCCATTTTGTTTCGGACATGTAGCACTGCTGAAGAGCTCAATGATAATTTTTCGCAGTAAGGAGAACGCTACTCTGTTCTCCAGATTCCAAAGTGGTTATAAGATAGATATAGTACATGTTCACGTGTACAATACAATATGGAACTCTGAAATGTAATGATACTTTGGTTAACCTACCAAACAATTTCGATTTAGAATCGTTAGGATTCAGAAAGAAAATAAGCTCCTTCAATTGATATCTACAAACACGTAAAAAGCCTATAAGAACAAGTTGTGGGGCGTGCAATCAATACACAATGAAATCTTGTTCAACTGCACGTTAATCGCACTCATAATCAGACGCGCGTAGAGAAAAGACCAAGTTTTTAAACTACTGCCATGAGGTTGGGTTCGAAACGTCCTGGAGTTTCGTGAGGTGTGCTTTGCGGATGTTTCCGAATAAAAAAGAAACAACTGTACAAAGCGTTTCGGTTTTTTCATCATAGGCCAGCTTCACTTACAATATCTCCATTAAGCCATCCAGCTTCTGTCTCAAAATTATTATTCATCTTCCGTAGTGCATACATTGCAGACCCCAAATGTTTTTTACACTCGGAGCATTTTCGTTCATTACTCACTACAATTAGCAACAGTGGCTCTACCATGTGTCCATGTGAGTTAACTGATTTCATCCCTAGAGTGTTTCAAACTGTGCTCACCGTTGTACTGTTCCACGTTTTTCATATTACCAGTTGGTGTTTCACAATTTCTTGAGGGGATTTTTGAACCTATCCATGGAGATTTATGAACAGAAGACATTCTGTGGTCAGCATGGATTGGCTGCGGCATTCGCTGCCTTTCTTTTTACGTCGAACGCGTTTGAACAATCCTCTACCTGGATTTACCAGGATGATGGTAAGTCCACACCAAAAGCGTCTTCCCGCGCAGTGGCAACACCATATCTTGATTATTACGTGTCTCTCGTGTGCACCATGCGAGGAATTTCAAGGAGGCCGAGTATAAAAGGACGTGATGAACAGCAGTCCTTTGCTATGCTAGAAATGACCGGCACAATATCATTATAGCGGCTATATCAATCACACTGTTTTGGAATTTTTTAACTCCCGCACGTTCGACAGTTTTGATATACCCTTGGTATAGCGAGGGGATTTTGCAAATTTTAGTTGAAACTTCTTCTTGACAGTAAAGCCGGTCTAGGCATAAAACTCGGAAGACACAAAACGGTTGTTTGATACATCAGCTGCTTCAATCATGAGCAGTGCGCATCTCACAAAACTTCAGGGAGGTTTGAACCCGCAAACTCCCTGCGAGTAGCCGTTTGACCACGAGTGGTTGATCAGTATTGTGATTAACTCGCACTTAGACCAAATATAGCTCCACTCATTCTTCAGTCATGGGACCCATATCACGTGGTCACATGTCTACTCGGCCCTTGATTTACGACTTCACAGATGGGAGTTTCACTCCTTCTGTGAAGTCCCGTTAGATGTACATTGCTGATGAACCCCAATAAGAATGAAACAGTTGTATAGTGCTTCTCAACCCTTCAGTATAAATTGGCTCCACTTTTAGGACAAATTCTTAAATGAAAGCTCTGGTACAGCGCCCACCATTAGAATTCTTGGCATTGGATTCTGTGTCAAAGATGTTGAAGACCACTTCGTATAATTTGGAAGATGGTGTATAAATCAGGCAAGTTTATCCTGAGTTGAGGAATTTGTGCTACTTGATCTTTGTTGAAAAAAGGCGGACGCACTTTTTCCGAAACATCTGTAAGCCTACCTGTTGATTACTGTATATTAGACGAAATTCTGTCAGCCTTAAGCCTGTAGTTTAGGCCCAGAGGTTTGGGACGGCCGAACAAGCCATTTTCTATTAGCTGGTACTTTAAATATTGGAAAAGGGGAGATTCTCTAGCACACCTGGCATTCGGCTATTAATGCAACCAAGAAATCGACCCGTTTCCTCCGTCGTGCACAACTCAAAGACAACTACCTCGGCCTCCGGATACTAGTTTTCAACCAGTTCAACCTCATTGTAGGCAAACCCAGAGTGCCTTGGTGTTGCTGCACCTGAAAGAACTAAAACTTTTAAAGATATCACTAACATTTTCAAGCATGCAGCAGTACCGTAATAAAAACTGCAATCTGATCCAAACACAAAAAGGGGGAATATAATTGTCAGCCAAGCTTACAAACGCAGTAGAGCTGTTTAACCGAACAAATTTCTACTCTAATGAATTCGTATTGTATAATAGAGGTGTTCTAACAACGATTTTACAAGCAACTTTACAATCACTCAGTGCCACTGTTGGCATATTTGTCTTATGTGGTCAAAATTTCACGCGATCTGTATCAATTTCTTGTCCGAATTGGATCCCAGTTTTTGATAGTACATATCGAACGAAACATGCTATTTTGTTCTGAGAATGGATCCCACATGCCTGAACTCAATCAGGTATTGGTGCACTTCTTGAAGCAGTACTAAGAGATTTCTTGCAGACTTCTGAAAGCTGGTCATGACTATGCTAAAACACATTTAGTCCGGCAGTTTTCCAGAATGTTTAGTGAATGACCGACGCCTGCTCAGAGTCATTTTTACAAGTCATAAAGATTATTAGGCAACTACATTTGATTACTTGCATAAACTATCGTACAAACCAACCTCTGTTGCCAAGACCCAATGCCAAATCTCATTAGTGAGGACACTGTACGCCGTTGTGTTGAAAACGTTAGCCACACCGGTTAATAACGTTGACTCTTATTGTCGTCAACTGAGCCCAATGTGTGTATTGACTATATTTCGACCTAATACCTATCAGTAAACTGATCCATATCTGTCCGCCATAATTTTTTATTTATTTTCTAACTTGTTCTCTGAATGCATTTACGAAGTTTTGCGATACGTATACATAAAGACACCCCAAGCTAATTTGCTTAACTAGGTGAATCGCCCATCACTACTCATTAGGATAGACTGATAACTCTTGTAACCCTGCTGAATGTTGCGATACTCAGGCAAACACAAATATTGTCGAGAAGCAGAAATAAGTTGTTCCACTGACCAGGTTTTACGGAAGACTGTCAAAAGCTTAAACCGACAGTTCCGGCTTATTTCCCAACCAGTTATATGCATGTGACTTGCTCAACTACGCAAATACTTTTCAAGCATGTCATATGTTTTGCACGGCTCCAGTCAGGTTTTCAGACGTGAAGAAGAACCCAATAACGATCGATCACACTTCACCGCTAACGACGACACTGAATGCAAGCATCCCAAATCTACTTCTTGCTCAAACAAAATGTACTCAAATCTCGTGCCACTGCCGAAAATTATTGTGTTCAGAGATTTAGTGAGCACTTGATAACTTGTTCAGGCATCCGTGATCCAAAAGATGAAACTTTTCGTAGGGACTCTTCAATTAGAAAATTGGAATGTTTCCAATTGCGCCACTTGCAAACGCCTTGAAAACTCTAATCAAATGAATTGGTTTTGGTGTTGCAATACGCTATATCATGGACATGGTTTCTGTTAAAACACAGTTGGTTGTGCACAGTGGACGGTTTAGTCGCGAAATTTGTCATTTCACTGTATCCTCTTGACCACATACATTGTCCCTTCCAATTCCGAAAAGGCCTTATTTGAACAGTTGTGTGCCAGGTAAGTACCGATATGCATTCCTGGTGTAATGCCGCCGATGAATGAAACATCGACTTGGTTACAGGGAAATCAAGGTGCTGGCTGCTTAAACTGGACTAGGACGACTGTGCACTAAGAGTTTTACCATATGAATTGATAATATAGGCCGTTTCCAAAAACTATTTCTGAGTTCGGATTTATCTCGTTGAATAAATAGATCGTAAACCATAGCTATCAGGTAGTGTACTTAAGTCATCAACCAATAAACATACGAACAGTCTTCAGTTTTACCTTATTTGGCTCGTTAAAATGGAGAAAGATGGCGTAATCGCAGATCTAGTTTAAGTAGAATGGAACATTTAACTTAAGTGGTTTGGACTGAACACCGTCAACGAATGAACATAAGTTGTAAATCGTACCAACTGAAAAATGCACTGATGTTTTAGTCGCCATGGTTAACCTATTTGAGCTACAGGTAAAAGTCAGAATACTATGACTGGAGAAGTGAACGCTTCTACCTAAATAGACGTTTTGGGTGGCTGTAAGATTAGACGGAAGGACGAAGAAGAAATGACCAATACTTCGTAAACTAGAACGGAGTGGGTGCATCCTAGCATAGGGGCAACTTATCTCGCTAAAACATTTTCACAGGCTGGATAGAAAACGCAGTTGTACTCCAGTCACAAACAAATACGTCACACCAAGCAACCGATTGTGAGATATGCGAAGAGACCAAACCGGCTTTTCCAAAGATGCAAAAACATTAAATACGTTATTTTTGATAATAAAAAATATTATTATATTTTATTGACATAGAGGAGGGTGGAAAACGCACTCCTCCTCCGGAGGTAATTGATCGAAATTTCTTACCAGCGGCCAAAACTCATTTTAAACTTTGGCAAAAATTACCAGAAAAATGATGTGTTAGTCACGCAACCTAACGATATTACATTATGTTGTAGATCATTATTTTGTAAACGTTGGAAAGATGGAGTTCTGCAACCAAAAATCTATCATCCTTTTGCTCTCTAATTTAATGTGTAATAAGCGAAACGTTTTAGTGGAAAGTCTAGTTTTAGCTACAACCGGAAAGAAAGCGTCACACGACTATAACAAGTTGTTCTTGGTCAATCCAATGAAGATAATTGTAACGATATGCAAACTTTCGAATTCGTTATGTTCTGATCCCAAAATTATAGTTTATTACCAATCAGTTAGTGTACAGTCTTTCCTAAAATATCGATATATTTTAAGTTCCAGCTGCCATGGACGAGTTACATCCACTTGAAATAGGCCTGAAAAAGCCACAGAATTGTCCTTATAGCCTAAGAACTAGATTCGATCAGCGAGAGCGTACACTTTCTCAAGAGTCGAACGTTTTTTCACGGAGCTCTAATCCTGGTAAAACCGTGGGTAGTATATCATTTCAACACGTGGCACCGCAAATAAGCAATCGGTAAACGAACGCTCCGGAGATCGTAAGTCTCCCTAGGCTCCAGTTTTATGGATCGTCCATATATTTGTGTTTTGAATGCAAACCAGTCATGAATTTGTGACATGCGTACCGCTGGAAATTCATAATTATTTCGAATAATTTATCCAGTGGCACAAAAACCTTCACATATAGAATTCGTCGCATGATGCTGTGAAGCAAATACACAATCTCCTTACGTCTGAGCATAAATTAACCTATGCATCTACGTGGAATGCAAACAAAAGACACTCTAATGAGGCCGCGTTTCCACGATGTGGAACGTTGATGCTTCAGGCTGGTTAAAGAAATCTTTCCAAATCGTAGGGGCATGCGAACATCACATCGAAGAGTTAAGCCGTAGCTTTGTAATTGACAATCCAAGATAATCTGACAACCTGTTCAGATTTCTTCTGGCAGTGCAAAACCGGAAAAATTCAAAACTGATCACCATTTGGTGCCTGTTTACTACCAACAGCTAACTCAGCTCCAGAGATTTCCAACGGCCGAATTACATAGCAACTAATGGTTAACGGCAGCTGATACAAATAACTGTGTATACATACACTCTTAGGAAATGACCTGTTCAAATTATTTCCAATCACCAATAGAATTAAATGAGACGTCAAGAGGAATAAACCGACATCTTAATAAGTTCCACATCCCGGCAAAATAGTTTGCTTAAAATCGTTAACGGCTTACGAACCATACCGACAAAAGTCGATAAAGAGTGGTTGCTATTGATTACTAATAAAATGTTTTAGGCAAAATGACGGAATAAATCAAGTGAATTTTACCATGAAACCACCGGCTAAAAAGTCTACTGTCAAGCTATCTGCAGTCAAATTAGTAGACTATGCACATACCCCGTTAACCAGTAATTCAGCTCAAGACAACCTAAAGAATGATGTAAGATGACTGTTTCAGGAAGATGATCAGCGAAAGGAAACGAAAATATATGGGACAAAGATACAGTCTTTGATCCATTTTGTAGTGACTCAGTGCTATTATTGAAGAATTAACCTCGAAAAAGTACTTGCGAATGTTTGATGCATTAACACCCCTAAAGAGAAACCAGTTGATTTTTGTTGGCATCAAAAGATAGACCAGCGCATAAATCTTCAGTTCTTTTAGAGAAAGCATTCACTGAAGTGTTCAACAATGGTTGTGTAATTCGAAATACGGAAAGTAACCCTAAAATCAAGTCAGTCAGTTGGTACAGTATCTTTCTATTTTCACCAAAATTTATCTTCTGCGAAAAATATGTTCACCATATTGCAAAAGCTGGATGCGCTTTTACCTAAATGTGTTCCGAGAGGGGCGCCTAAATCCAATCGTAACTAAAGGATCCGATAGGTGCTGAGGAACTTAAGTACAATGCAGTCTGTTGCATTCGAGCAGTTGCTTATTCGGCATGGCATTGTGATCTGATAACTGACGAATTAAAGTGAATCGGTCTCACCAGAGTATGGTTATATCGGATACCATCGATGGCTGAGCAAGCCTAGCAAAGATTGTGGCACTTAGTATGAGGACATCTAAGTATAGCAGTTCTAGAGGGACGTAAAGTTATGCGTACAACCCATAGCTGCTCTGGTCATAATTTCCACTAATCGAAGGGGATCCAGTGATCTCGGTAAACCACTTGTTTCAGGTTCGGTTGTAAACAAGAGTAACAATGTGTAACGGCGGTACACCAATAGAGTTAAACTCCGCCAGTTCTCAGTATATTCTATGTAGAGGTATTGAGTAACCCTAATTCCTATTTATTTGTGTATTTCCAGCTTTTCTGGTCAACTTCAAACAAAAACTATGTGCTGATCGCTAGCTTCAAACCCGTGCTGTTTAGGATATTCTCACCCACGACAATTGCTATGGTTATGACGGCGTTGCTATGGGCGATTTGAGACAGTGGGTTGAAATGTTTGTTCCACAGGTGAGTAACTCGTTTCCGAGGACCGCGGCGCTAGAAAAATATAACCACACATTCATCATCAGTTTTGTGTCGCAAAGGGGAGGAGTCCAGCTCAATGACTCTGTCATGTCTGTTAGTTGACCACCTGAAAACACCACCACGTTGTTATCCTTTCTTTAGGCAGACCTGTTGCACTCCACCCTGTGTGCGCTTGGTGTTCAGTTGTATGTTACAGATAAGAGCTTCAATCCACCTTTAGTGGGCACAACGCTTCCGTTACTAATGCTGCTTAGTATATTCTCGTTCTTGTTGGTCGAAAGTCGCAGTGATGACAGTTGTTGGTCGTCTACTGTTGATGATTGAAATCCCTACTCAGTCAAAGTGAAATCTGACAACACACAGTATTTCCTTAGTCGTAGAATTCTAATCAGAAACGGTCATTTTGGTAAATTTATTTTATTTCTTCAATACTCACTGCATGCTGAGCTTGGCTGCCTGCTGACTCAAGGGTGAACAAGATGCGCTGGCCGTGCTATCTTTGCAACCTCAGAAGCACGGTGTGTTCCCGCAATCACATCGACCGCGGACCCACAGAAAACCTGACGACAGGAATCACACCAACCCATCTCAACCATATACCAGAGAAAGTCCACGTGTGATCCACAGGTTGCCAGCACCTCTGGAAAATCCTTTCAACATAAATGTATGAGAAAAAACTACTTGTCAGAAGAATGGGTGCCAGGTATTAAACCTTTGTCACATCGTCAGACTCAGGGCTCTTGAAGGCGACTCTTCAACACCTCAACGTCTCTTGCAACGTCCACTAAGGTGATCAAAGTACAACATTCTCGAATGATTTTCTTGTAAATTTTTGGATTTCCTGGTGCAGTGGGCCACCGGTTATAAACTTTGAACATATTTGATTAAAGTTGGTCAACAAGAATCGATCCCACATAGAAATGGCGTGGTTTACTCGCTGATACCTCTCTCAATGAACAGAAATGTTTCTGGGTGGTTTTACCCATGAGTAATTTCGATGACATGGTCTTTCGAGCATTAATCGGTAAATATCAGCTCACTAGATGCCGTACTTTACGCAAAAATTCACAGACCTCGAGCTAACATAAATTTCAATGGTGTGACGCCATCTCTGTGGGATGGTGACATGGCTCAGTGGTTAGAGCACGAATTTACTGACCGGAATGTCCATGGTTCGAACCTAACCTCTGCTTCTCGACTTCTCCTGTCTAGGCTTGAGCAACCTGGCAGTATCCCAGCCTTTGTGCTTCCTTCTGGTGGCATGACAGTTAGGCACCGAAAGGGTGTTGCAACTGAACGATTTCGGTGCAAACTGATTTCGAGGTGACATCTAACATGATTTTGTGAGGTAGCTATTAATGCTAACGTGCACCCTTCTAACAAGTAAAACCTAGGTTTGCCGGCCTAGATAACTGAGTATCGTATAAATCACTCTCACTAAAAGCAACTGTAGAACACGTGTTTTGCAAACGCACGTACTCAAAATTTGGCTTGTTGAAACGATTGTAAAATTTCCCCGACATGTGATACAATTCAAGCCGGAGATAAGCCATCTAATTCCTTGTTTTCCATGCTGCATTTGCAAACTTTAATTAGTTGGAAGACAGTACTCAACGGAAATGTCAATGTGATTGTCCGACTTTTCGGAAAGTATTGCTCGTCAAGGTGAATAATTACAAAGAGGAACATCGAGAGCGTTTTTTCTTTGGGAAGAAAGTTAAAAACCGAGAAAGGTTATGTCGTTAGGCGGGACCTAAAAAACTGTTGGTTTCTATGCCTGTTCTTTGACGAATGCGAAACTTTCAACTTGTGTTCTTTGTTCTGCTCCGATTTTCTTACATTTGCAGGATTAGAAGAGTTAAAATGAATTATGCGGCTGACATTACCGAAAGTAGCTCGCCCATTTTTTTCACTAATTGTTGCATACCATTTTCAAGTGCTTTGGAAGGAGTTAAAAAAAATAACCTTTTAAGATAAAAGATTTGCTTTCAGCTGCATACTATGAAACGTCCAAGATACGATCACTGCATTACGTTTGTGGCAGGTCAGTCCAAAATAATTTAAGCCGGATTACAAATTTTCAAAGCAGTTGCAAGACATTTGAGTGACTTCTACAAGCATCGTATTAAGACATGCGCAGAAGCTGACGCATGGATTGGTGATTCATGTGGTAACCTAGTGAAATTAGAAAAGCCCAATCTTCACAACCGTTAAAGCAACACTTTGATATTTTCGTAATGCACTAGGCGCATCAATTCCATTTTACATCGAAAATCAATAAAAAAATATTCTCCAGGTTTTGGGCCAGCGGAGGAGGCTTGAATTCGGGATCAGCAGTGTTTTACAGCTTGCATTTATAAGGAAATTCAAATGCTGAAATCGCGAACCACGATTCGTTTTCTAGTGCACTGTTGTGGGGAAATGTTTCTGAATAGATAGTCAGCTGGAAACTCGGTTGCAATAGTGATTGTTTTCTGGACTATCTTGAACACAGCATATTACTATAGTTGTGGTTAGTTATGATTATCTAAATCTTGTAAAGTGTTACTTGAAGTTACCGAAATTGCGCGTATTTCAACCCTGTGACATAAATGCCAATATTCGTCTCCAGGCGTTCCGGGCGTGTTTTAGGTGAAGTTCCACTCAGAGTTTTACGTCAGATAGGAGGTGGATGTAAGTGCACAACTCAAGAATGCGGTTGAAAGAACGCACTGTGAAGCGGAAAATACATGACGAATAAATGAGGGCGTTAATCGATCGCCTTTATGTGATGGCCTCAAGTTGAATGCTACTCCACAGGAGACCAAACAGACAGACCTGACGATCCCACTGACTTGCCAGTGAGGTGTAGCATCTAACGGATATCGTACACCAAAAGCAAATCTCTTAAACGTGACCGTGAGAAGTGAGTGTCAGCTCCGATGAAGCTGGTTCATTCACATTTCTCGTAGCTGCAGTATTTACCCAACGTACAAGCAATAACCCGATAACAGGATCTAGAATACGCCCGATGTTGTCACAACACTGTTGGAACAGAAGCAGTTTACTAGCCCTCCATATTTTAATTGTATTCCACCTCTTTCATCTGAGGAGATACAGCCACACATGGTATCGCCGTCACATACCTAGAGCTCTTATCTGACAAGCAACCTTCAGAGCATAACCATATCTAGGAAAGAGGCTAGCAGAATCCGACGGTGTGCTGATTGAGATACCCACAAAATACACGCTGAAGTGAATGAGTTGATCACCAAAATATACAAATCCCTAAATTAAACAGCCTCTAATCGTTTTTCACTGGGTTTTTGGTGAAACCTTTTCAATGACTGTACACTGAGCTTTGTGGTGCACCATTGACCTGTTCAGTCCAGACGAGCGGATTACTGACAAAAAGCTAAGTAGATGAACAGCTTAATTACCCATATTTGAACCAAAACTAGATGACTGGTTGTTCTCAAAATAAAAGCCTGGGGCTAATATGCCAGCACAATTTGCACTCACATTCAAACCATTCCAAAGTAAAGCAACAGCCTTTTAAGGACAACGGTCTTTGTGTACTGAGCCGAGTTTTCGCTTATGCCCTTCCATCTTGCAAAGCCACGTTCAGTTCAGCTAAAGAATTTACTCCTAACCCTGTTTCGCCCCAGTGGTTAAAGGTTTTGCCTTCTGCGGTAAATCGATCTTCCCAGTTGTTAGAGGTCAAGGTCGACTTACGAAACAGTTTGACGGAGTAAATGCTTTCAACGCTCCAGTCTGGTTAGAGCGATTATTTAAACCTCCAGGAAAGTGTGAGATTAGCCTAACCCATTACTTGGACCGAATGAATGAACGTGATACTAGATCTTGTGAGGTTTCAAACTTGTTGGTGTACAAGTGACGTCACTTCAGTCAAGAATCAAGCCAAATGATTTCCTTCCATCCCACGAAATTCAGCCAGCCGCACTCTTACTCGAGGAGACAAGAGACTGTTTAGAAAATCCACGTGAGCTATGCGTATTTCATGTTCTTCAAGGCACTAGTTATGTACACCTGTTCCTCGAAACTCCTTTTTAGTTATTTCGAAGATAATGGTCTGGGTGGGTCAAATATTTCCTGCCTTGATGACTTGAAAATAACCCAGATGACAACATTCATGAATAGGAAAGACAGACCCGAGTCCAAAGCAACAGACGTCTCCACTTGGGTAAAAATTGAAATCGAATTTAATTATTTTAGGGAGATAAGCTGTTCAGTTCATATAATAATGCCCGCGTCACAGCATGCAACACGTCACGCCGCCGAAGAGGAAATATTGCAAAGCAAACACTTTTTCGTTTTACGGTGGGACTCATGGAGGCTTTTGTTCAAAACTCACTAATTTTCTATTCGAGTTAACTGCAGCCCACAAAGATGGTTCTGTGTGCTCGGTTCTCTTTTTTGTCATTTCCGAATTCACTGCTTTCATTGTTTGTCCTTCAAGTTTTCGACTCGCAATTTCATTAGTAAGCTTTGTGGTAACATTCAAACCAATCGAAATATTTCGCTGCTTTGAAAGTGCACGTTATCTTTTGCTTCACAGACTACCTGTCAAATGGTTCTCAGATAAGCATAGCCGAATCAAGGGATGACATCCTTAATCGTGTCATTAGGTTGACATGCCAAAAACGCTTGTTGAGCAGTTCAGGCAAGACAGAATACAAACGTGTCAACACCAGAACAAATCGATTGATTAATTCATTTATTTGGTTAAGATAGCACAACAGCACCGAAAAATCCACAGCGCGAACGGGAATAAGAATGGTATCGCAAAAATTACTTATGCAAAAAGGAGGGACTTTGAGTGGCTCTGAGGAGATGAATAATTAAAGAGTTGTGTCACGGAGTTGAACACTTGTATCCAATATCAAGGCTGCTGTTCGTATATGAGCATTCGAAATTCCAAAAAAATAATGAAACCCCTCACAAAAAAAAACAGTTTTAGAGTGTACAGTCCACGAAGAACGTCTGAAACCAAGGCGTTTCTGTTGAATGAACTCTTCACACCCCTTGGGGAGCTTCTAAATTGTTACGGAGGCTCCTGACTATGCAAAGGCACCAAACTTGTACTGACCGTATACAAATGACGGATGTTAACATGAAACCCCGCTTTTCCGAAAGTTTTTGTCACAAGTCGTACCCCATTACATCTAAATCTGTGTTGAATATCAAATTCACAATAATTCAGCACTCGCTTATCATCCTTCCGCCACCGGCTGACCCAGAAGAGATTCGGTGCGGATGAAAGGCGAGCTGTAATGTCACAAAGCCAGTGACAGAAATAAAAACCAGTCATTTTAGTAAAATCGTTCAACCGGCGGTGATGGAACGGAGTAGAATGATGAAACTCCACAGGTTTATGAAACAGATAGGCAACCGACTTTCTCCGATGGATTATCCGGTAAAAATAAATTCAGAATACAAACGCGGTAGGTGAAAAACAGAAACATTTCACATTAGATTTAGTCCTCCAAAACGAATCACTCTCCAGGCTTTTAGAGTTTCCTTCCACTGCCGATACACAGCAAATTTAAACCAAGTAATGCACTGTGTGTGGCAGGTCTTTATTACTCTCCGTGTATGCAACCAGTTGATTCCACATCTTCCTTGGAGTTGAGTTGGTATTTTGAAAATATATATATATATATATATACTTGGAGCTCTGATTTAGACAGCATGATAATAACTGACCGGGTGTCAGAAATTTCCATTGCAAATTTTCTCATAATGCCTTCCATCTGTAATAGGATATCATAGCCGATGTCAAGTGCAATCCACAGAGATTTGTTTTCAAATCTCTATTTAGAAACTAGAACAGCAAACGTTTTGATAGCTGAGGTTGCAAAATCTTTCCATCCTCAAAGAGAATAAAGTTTAGCGTGCTGTGGTTAAATGAGGTTACGTATCCAAGATGTTCATAGTGCAAACTAGAGAGCAAAATTTGAGGTTTCTGAACAAGACGGGAACTGTCCAGATTTGCTTCTTAAACAGAGTTCGGTTGACGATAAGGCACACCAACGTCTGATGTCAAGATATCTCAAAACACGAGTCACGTAGAAGTTCAAAGACTAGCAAATCCGAGTGTGCCTACGTGGTCAAACGTAACACGTTTGCTGTTGGATACTTTGATTTTTGGAGCAGATGAACCAAACTAATTGACAAACACCCTTACGGATTCACCAAACCTGGCTTAAATTCCTAACCTTCAAAAATTGATGCATGTGTTCTGCGGATTTCTAACTTTTTTTGCCAACTTCTGTCCGCTTGAATCTATCGATCTCGTAGTTACCCTGGTTGAGTCAGGTCAGTTTTCCCATTGTATCCCAACAGGCTCCATCAAACAGCTACCACTGATGTGCATTGGGGATGTCACTTTCATGTTCTTGTCCTCGCTTTATCAACATGTCAACGATTTTGCGATTAACAGCCGTAGAGGCCCAGTTCCAGCCATTTTCCCTAACAAAAGCCGGAAGACAGCTCGCGTTATTTATTTACCAAGTGACCTGTTATTAATCCTAAGTAGATGACAATTTGGTGGTGGCAAGAGACACGAAAACTATTTGTCAGTTCATTCACAGATTGAAGACCGTTTACCCAAATCTGGGTATAACACAAACGAAAAGAAAGAAACTAACATCTTTAGAAGAAATGGAACTAGTGGATCTGTCAAACGTAGTGGCTGCAAAAAACAAGCGGTCACGTCGACAAACGTCCTCTTCAGTCTAATACGGGTGTAGCAGAAACAGAAGTACATCGGATTTTTACACTCGATTGTGTTGATGATGATTTGAACTTTTCACCATGACGTCAGAATAAAACGGGCGTTCCCCTTGTTTCATTATGACTCATGTCAAAGACGTTAAACGCAACGGGCGTGACACTACACGCGTTCTGAGGTCTCGCATTGCAGCCATTGCAAAAAAATTGGTCAAGGACTTCACTATGGCTCTTAAGCTCCCTTGAAAAACAGGTTATATTCTCGAAATTCACTCATTTGCAAGCAAATTTGGTTTTGCGAGAGACTCACCTGGAACCCAGCTGAATCTTTCGCTTGTGATGTTACCAGGCAATTGAATGTGTTATATGTTATGTGTTATATTCTCACCTGTTCCATCTGTACCTGTCTGATTAACTCTGTTTTGGAAGTTGCCAACAAAATGCCTTTTAGTCTGTTGGTCTTGGTACTGAAGAGATAATACGAAATGTTATCAGCGACCAGTCTTCGTGTTCTTACACAGTGAAAACCTGAACCCCATCAAAGCAGACAGATATGCAGAACCTTGACAGTATGCAAAATCCATCTGAAACATAAAAAACACGACTAGCGGGAACGACTCCAGCCCAATCACTTGACGATAAGACGAAATTCGGTGGTCTATTTAGGACGTCTGTTTTGACGTATTATTGATGGTTCTTTCCCAGTAGTCATCTTAACTTTGTTCATTCAGTAAGTTCCATCTACACAATCAATCGGGCATGTTTGGTGACAAATGATAAGTAGTTCCATTTCTGACGCAATTTCGTAGGATGGAGTTCAGAGAGAAGTGCGTCGGAAAATAATAAAAATGCTGGAAACTTTGGAATGCTGACAGAATTTCGCGGGGAGATATTTTGCAGTAAGTTGTTGTACTATTATAAAAATCTGAATTAGGACGTTGCTTGAGAAATTTAAACGAGAGGAAGACATGATGAAAAACACCACTTCAGTACACATCCAAAGGTTGAAGTGGAGATACTCAATGAAAAAACAGCTAGGACTGATTATTAAATTGAAAAACGCAGAAACGTAAGCAATTGGTTGTCATTGAAACCCCGGGCGCGTCTGAGTGGACCCTGTAGGGTAGTCCCATAAGCCCACGGACCTACTACGTTGATGTACTCGTATCACATTAGTGAAGCGGACAGCACAATACAGGATTTCGCACTCGTCTTGCTACTGCCCCCGCGGTAGTCAAGCAACGCCGGTCAATCGATACAGCCGGTCTTATATTAACTGGGCAGATAACGTGAAACGAGCCGTATTTGTATTGGCCATGTGACTGGTGTCAACACTGTATGACGCAATCGAGCTTCTGTCCCGATCACTGAGTCACATGGTTTTTCGGCAAGAGAGTCGCTCACTTATTCCCTTAGTAAGTCTACGTATTAGTTCTCTTCAGACACATAGGTCGTATGTACTTGGACACGTCACACGGGCGAAATTAAGAGTTAGTCGGTTGTTTTAAGGAAAACATTTTGATTTTCAAAGTAAGCCTGAAACATCTACCTCTCACAGAGACCTAGGAGTCATAGCTGAGGGCACTAGTGGCACTATTTCCAAAAGTTCAGATTAGAAGAGGACTTCTATGAAGACCATGAGTATAATATATTGCAGACAATTGTACAGCAATATCCGAATGCATATCCAGAGACATTGCAAGAGCTCAAAAGGTCAATTCGGAATGACTCAACCCTAAAGGACAGTTTGAAGCTTCATTAGTGAGTTTTACAGTGTAAGAAAATTCACTTGATGGTAAAAGACTGGTGGGCATAGAACTGATGTATGAGCTCCTTTTAGAATCTTGGTAAGTATGAAGCATGTTCATGCGTCACCGCTGGCTAAAAGAGTGATGAAATGCTGGGGCTTTCCATCACTAATTTGAATTTTTAAACCTACTAATCCTTATTCATACTTGTTAGACAAGCATCCATGGGAGTCTCAGAAGAAAACGGTTTATGCCTTCTTAAATTTTCAGCAGAAACCGACTTGCCACCGTTGTCTTAGTTCCTGTCAACTGTGTCGTTGCCTAGCCGCATGATGAACACTAAAACGCAGCGATGGATATTATGTCGAAAATACAACCGAGATCGCCAGATGTCTCAAACAACAATTTGTGAGTGACTCAGTAAATTCATTGGAATTTTCGCAACTTCGATGTGTCACGCTGAAGAAGTTTTATATATGTATTGATATAAAATGTTCAAATCCGGTGGGGTTCCTTTCGTCTTATCAGCGTATTTTATTTCTCTGCATGGATCGTTAAAAAAATTCACGGAATGGTTTTTGAACGACGCCAGTGAATACAGCACCAAGGCTTGTATGCAGATAATAAAACGTATTCATGTCACTCCAGAAGTGTCAACTGAATTTCATCATGCGCACTCTTCTACCAACATAAAACCATTTCAATATATGAAAAGTTTATTAATTTTGCAAATCGATAAGTAAACAGTTTCACACAACAGAAATGAATAGGCAACCTTTAATACCGTTCGCTATCACCTCCTTCTGTTGAGTCTAGTTATTGGGATGTACCAGTCTTCATTACCGAAGGTTGTATTTTATACATTTTGCTAGATGCCATAGGAAATCCTCTACCGATGATGACCATTTTGCGTAGTTCGTGTTATAGTGGCTGCTGGTTTATTTTTGTTCACCGGACTGTACTCACTGTGACAGAAATGTCAATTTGCTCCAAAGAAAACTACCAAAAGGTCCTTAAACCCTGGTATTCCTCTAAGATCAGGAAAACCACTATTGCTTACCATGCTGTACCATTGATAAACAAAGGAAAAACCAGTTATTGTGTTCCTCAAAAGAACAATTATTTTTGCGTTTATTCTAATGAGCAGAATCTTCTCCGGCTATTATAGGTTATTCACATTATTGCAAGAGTTTGGTGATATCCCGAGGAATTTTGGGTAGACAAGTAAGGATGATGTCTCACATGCCAGTCATTCGATGAATGTCTTCACTCAGCTGATAGAGCAATGCGTCGGTTGTACTGGAAATATTGTCATAAATTCTCATTGTCGTTCCTTTGGACACTAACACGTTGTCAAATACAAAGATTGCACTCTCCGGAGAAGTCAGGAAATATTTTTTTTAAGGAAGTGTAAAGTATTCACCCATTGTGTTGACAGAGCCTAGGAAGTTATATTGGTGTAGAAATGTTGCTAGTTCTTGCCTGAATAAGTTCAAAATTGGCAGTCAACTCAAATAAACTCCCGAGATGCAAGTTTGCCATTTGACTAAAAAAACCACTACACATGCACAATCTGCCACTGAAGAAGCTCAATGAAGCGAGCTCTAAACTCGTGTTGCACCAATGCACAAACGGCAAACCATCAAATTGGCTGTATAAATGTCGTCTGAGCTTTACAGTACCAAACAAATTATGCTTACTTACTCCCTAATTGTTGGCACATGAATCAGTCAACTCCGGTCGGCAGACTTATCACTAGTGTCGAATTGGTGATCACTATTTTGATTTGGAAGGTGTGATGAGCTTGGGATGATCGGTCTTGAGTACAATAAGGTATTGATATTAAGTTGGATGATGATGCACAAACGGTGATCTGGTTTCCAAGCATACACAGCATCACTGTGAGTACCCAAGACTCCCTACCACCCATCGGACCTAAAGCTGTTCGGTTACTGAAGGTTACTGGGAGGGTTGTAATTTACTCGAAAGTGCTGTTGCCTACATTCCACTTTCCAGTCAGTCATTCCGTTTCATTCCTACGAGCTGCTAACGGAAAACAAGTAGCAACGTTTTGAAAAATCAGTTGGAATGCTTGGTGGACACGTTGTTGTTATGTTTCAAGGGCCGTGATTTAATAGAAGACACCACTGAAGTAAATGTGCAGTGAAATTCCAGTTAACCGGTCATTGTTGGAGAAGAAATCGTCCTTAATCTATGCACAAACTTGCAACTTAATACCGGTTGTATGGTAGTTGGTGGTTCAGCGACCGTCTTCCATCTTAGTCAGACCGGGTCGACTGAATCACTGTTCATTCTTTTGGGTAAAACAATTCTGGTTGCGGTCATGGAAAATCGAGACACATTTAAGTCATAGGGCGACCCTTTTCGCTTACTGGCAGTGTATCGATCCCAAATAATGAAGACTCACCGTTAGTTGTACCGTTGTTCTCAGTATAACCATATAACCTGTTATAGGTTATTCTGATGTCGGGAAATCGGATGTCATCACTGCAGTGGGTTTGGAACCTCGCCAAACTAGAGGCGACAAAAGGAATACTCAATAATACGCTTGATACACCACCTCGAATGTTTTGGCGTTCTTCATTCTGTGTTGATAAGCAATTGGATAAAAGTTTTGGTTTTTGCAATATCATCATTTGAATGGATTTTTTCCGAAAACATATAATCACAGCAAACGGTGGAATTTTTCGTGGAATTTTCTTGTTTAGAATAATTAAACGCAATTAATTAACTTTTCTGTATTCTAAATTTCCTAATCCCCCTTTCACAGCTGACTCCTTATAGTCGCTTTCAGAGGGCATTCTGACGGCATTATCGTTGTTGGAAACAAAACAGGCAGAAAACACAGTTTGAAGAAAGTCACTTGTTTGTTTTGCTGAGGAAAAAATCTTGGGTGATTTCAGTTTGCCCACACAGCCCAGTGATAAAACAAGCTTGCGGAACTGTTTGTCTTGGAACACCGGTATCTGTGTACTCGCGCAACGAAGTTGGATAATTTATGACCCATTACTAACGATCCCATGAGTCAGGCATTTAGCATCTACAGGGGATGGGAGTAACTGCGGCAAGATGGAGGACCAATAACCGAACACATGACTGTCACATGTGGAACAACGGAACAAAATCATTTGTGTTTTCTGTTCCCCACTATTTCCCATGACAGAGAACTAATAAATCGGTGTGTGGAAAAAATGATGTAAGTAGGCTGTACTATGCCCGTGACGGCACGACATGCTTAATGATCGCAACCGGGTGAAAAAGTTGCAAGGCATTTAGGAAAAACTAGCCGACATAGAGGTCTGCTGTTCACTAGGCTTTGAACTACACTGTAGACTTCCTGTTAGAACCGATCGATTGTGAGGTTTATATAACCTACTGGAAAATCGGTCCAATCAGGTGGTGCTGTATGAAACTAAAAGCATCAAAATTGTATTTGTCACGTGACCTGGGGCACACAACAAGATAAAAAGTGCGTGATACTGTACACTGGAGTAAGGACCATCACTACCGAGAAATGTATACTACAATACATTTGGGTAATTCGTTGACTCAAATGTTATCTTATCGAACTCGTTACCGATAGAAGTGCCAGGGTGGCATTTTTTTGAAAGGTGCCTCTTCAAATGACTTTCGACGTTCTCATTCTGAACGAAAACGGTCGTACCGAACAAGGAATTCAGATTATTTGGAAACACGGAGGAGCGTAACCGAGAATAACTGCAAAACGCGAGGTGTTTCGTCTTTCAAATTTCAGATTTTGACAATGAAAAGCTTTCATATATGCAACAGTTGTTTTCAAACCCATAAGATTTCATCCCGTTTTGGTGGGAAATCATGCAATGCTCAAGCAGTAACAGCGCTCTGCGCCAAGTCATAAAAGATAGAAAATAAAACAACTTTGTAAACAACTCTCTAAGAACTGACCACTTGAAACTTGATCAATTTGAGGCAAAAGGCCATGAACTGAGAGAAGGAAAATTTGAATTACTACCGACGGATAAACAGAAAACCTTATTCGATAGTTTAACTGAAGACAGTGGGTGAGCAATAGAGTCAGATGAAACAAGTTTGTTTTCCACACTCGAGATTCATTGCCTATAACACAAGAAACTGGCTTTTCCTCATCTGCTAACACTCTCCAACCACTTACTGAATTCCAAATTTCCTTCCTTGGTCTGAAATAATTTTTCCTAGTCAATTTGTGATTGACGCGGGTGAAAATTTCCCGCTAGTCGTCAAAAATTCTTTTTTGTCAGTAGGCCCAAAGAGGCCAGACAACATAGTCTTTCGTCATCTAAATTTAAAACAAGAACGCTGGGTGGACAAGTAGACATATCTGGTAGTGCCACACCCATCAAATTCGCTTTAACATTGGTCAATTGATTCGATGGATTTGTTCACATGGAACTTCCAACATGTATGTCAAAAGTATGCTATTTACCTGCTAGTTGCCTGCTTGTCCAATAGTGCCGAAATATCTTTTCAGTGCAAATAATCTCCAAATCAGCAATACTAATTTAGGCTATCGGAGCTTTGGTCCAAATATAGAAAATGAAGCCATTCTTTGAATGTTGACGAACTATATTGTTCATCAGGTAGCCGGAGATAACCGTTTTATAAATAGGAATGTTGACACAGAGGTTCGTAATCTGTCTCCATCTGAGCTAGTGCGAGCTAATCCTACTAACATAACCTGAGGTTTTGGCAACACTGATCACCAGATGTATGACGGTCTTGTGTCGTAACCTTCGATTCTAAAGAATTATTCCGCTGGTAGTGTTGGGAGTTTTGAAGATGTTTAATTGAGATTTCGTCCTGTAACTGAAGCCACTCTATACTGAAAAAGCGACGAGCACTGTACAGCTGTTTCATCCTTATAGTGAATCATCAACAGTACTCATCTCATGAAACTCCAGGGATTTTTGTGACCCACAGGAGGGTGGTCTAAACAATTAACCGTTCGGCCACTAAAGTTTGATCAGCAGTGTGGTTAACTCCCACTTAGGCAGGATGTTGCGTCAATCATCGTCCAGTCACAGAATCCACATCACACGGTCAAGTATTGACTGACCCCGAGAGTGAAGACTTCTGAGATGGAAATTTCACTCATCATGTTAATTATTCCTCCTCTGAACCACATCCTGTCTAACTGAGTTAAGCACACTGCTGGTAAGCAGCTCATGACCGAAACCAGTTGTGTTGAAACCAGTGGTCTTGGGGTTGTGGGTTCGAAACTTTGTAACATTCTAACTGTTGATGATTCCTAATAAGGATGAAACAAACGTATAGTGCATCTGGTCCTTACTTTCAGGACGAAATATCAACGGAAAATTCCTCTTAGACTACCAGCTATGAAGTGATTAGTCAGAATTGGTCCCCCTGTAACCCTATTTTGACAATCAATAAATACGGCTTCAGGTTCATTTGTCACAGTAAAGAAAAATAGGTCGGTAGACGGAGTGACTTACGCCGAACATGACTGAGGTAGAATAATGTCTCATGCACAATAGAACGCAGCAAGTAAATCGCAACCAGTTAACGCATCCACGCTAGCAGTATTTCATAGATCACTACGTTTATCTCTCATTCAGTCACTAGTTTGCTCCGACTAGTTTGTGATTAGATAAAAATCTAATATGTTCAATATGTTCTGAGTGCACTGGTCCCAAGAAAGACTGCGTCAGGCTTCACTTACCCTTTAAAAAATACACGACCGTTTGTCTCATCAGCCACAGCATGACTTGTATCCTTACTAACTGATATAATGTATCATGGTCTCACATACTCTTATGTTCAGCTAACCACTGCAATAGGCAAATATCTACTCTTAGGCAAGTGGTGTGGATTCATTACTCTCCTTGATGAAGCATAGTTTCCAAACGACATTCGGCTCATACGTACAACAGACCGGTCAACGCGTCTTCCGAACGCATGCACTATGGATGACGTCTTGATACACCTTAGGGGTTCAGCCAGGTCGTGTTCTGGCACCTAAGTACACCCCAAATTACAGGGACCAAACAAGGGTGTCACTTTCAACCATAGGGGTCCAAAGATATTTCACTCATTTAGTCAAACGCAGTAGAACTAGACTGCCTGTGATTTGATCTGCAGGGTGCTTGTGGTTTCGTTTTGACAGTTCTCTATATTATATGATAAGGTTCTACACAACTGCAGGCAGAAGATGTGACCGTCCGCACCTAGCTATCCGTATTCTCCATAAGGTAGTTCTTTTTACTGTGGTGGAGATCTTTATGTTTTCCAAAACTGCTTCATCCAAGGTGGGGTTTCCACTTTGGAGTTTTCACCCCGGGTGAAGGAACAGCAAACTATGCTGATTCAAGTTGTGTCGTAATTTATAGTATCAATAAATGAACTTATCTCTTGAACATGTCAATAATGGTGTATCTAAAGCAGCACTGTCATATCAACATGGAATTTCCAGCCTTACTCAAATTTTCTTTGAGAAAGGATCTGGAATACTCACTTTTTCAGCAAAACAGCTTTCCAAATAGTCAAATATTCTCCAATTTGAATTTAATTATGTAAGTTATATTCATAGTTCCATTGCCAGAAAAGGTCCCAAATGGTACACATGTGTCCAGCAGCAATGAGTTCCTTAGAAGCTAACCTTTGGGGTAGATTGATAAGGTCGGTTCAACGACTAAACCACCATTCAGAGACCAAACGTCCACGTAGATGACCAGTGCGATTCGCAGAATCTGATTGGTCGCTTCAGCATTGCCTCTCATGCTAGTCAACCTCACAGGTTTCTTGACTGAACTCCGAAAGTCAACGTTGTCGGATTTTTTAATGTCGGCATGGACGTGCATGTGAATATGGGTGTACATACATCGAGTGCAGGCTAGTCCGCTTGCGTCTGGCGATACGTGTGTTCTGGTTTTGTGTGCTTCCAGCGGAACCGCTAGTGTGTGTGGGTGTGTGTGTGTCAGGGAGTGGATGATGAACTTACAGGTAAAACAAATGTAAGGGCGATCTCAGCTCCATCGAAGAGTCATTCATTTTATGAATCCATCGGTCCACATTTTTCCATCACATACGATTGATTATACACACTTGACGAGAAAATCAATTTTCAGGCAAGCTCATAGAGATAGATATATCAATGCATATAACTGAGCAAACGTAAATTACAGATGATATGGACAAGATCAGATATCCCAGATTTTCGACTGAGATTAATCACAGGCTTCTCGTGGTCCACAACACATGAGCAACATGTCCCACGGCGGTGGGGACAAAACACGAGATAAACGGTAACAGGAATCAAGAAAGTGGACACTGTTGTTGTGTCTACCTACGTGCGAATGGGTGGAAGGAAGTCCGGGAAGCAAAGATGTTTATGGTTAAACGTCAAGTGCTCATAGAACCCTTATACGAGATAACAGAAAACATGATTCCGCTGCGATGTGGTCTTGTAATAACTAAATTCAGACATTATCCTCAGTTGAGCTTTATTAGAAATAATGCAGAATATTTACATTAAAGTTACAACGAATCTGGGACAATATGACTCAGCTTAACCATGTGATCAAAACGCACCAAACGGACATGAGTGTTAGATTGAAGAACCAAAATGTAGCATGACTGACGTATTCAAGAAAGTCAAAGTGATTGACGCGCGGAATCACAATTGAAGTGTTGTGAAGTCTTGAGAGTCTTAGGTAAACTGCATAAAAACCGTTTAAACATTATATATAACAAATAAATGTATGAGAAACTGTATATGAGAGGAATACACATTGGTCCATTCTATTGAAAGTTTTAAAGTGTCACAAAAATACAAAGCAAATTTGAGGAAGACGGTAAACCACTTTGACTTGATGCCAAATGTTGAAGCACAACAGGTGGTGGCGTAGGTTTTGCAAAAGAAGCATGAACGATTTGTAGAAAAAATTCATCAGGTGAAGAGTCAAAAGTGAGTACCGGATCTGTGAGATACGTGCAGACAACGAAATTCCGGCACGGGGAGTGTTTGAACAGTGAAAACAGAAACACGGTAGATGCCATTCATATTCGTCACTCAGTTTCATTCATACGTGGGAAGAAATTGGTCAAACAATATTATATTTCATAGACGTCAATGATATCGCAAGTAGTTTAGTGTCAGCAAGGATCTGTAGTAGTGGTTTGCCAACAAATATGTTCCGTTCTTAACTAGACAATCTTATCTCGGTAGTACGTGCAGCATCGCAATTATCTCGCACAGATAACTTAAGCACTATAGTGAATTGATATAAACGTAGGTCTAACGGTTAGTGATCTTGCGGCTGTTGATCTGTCTGCCGAGCTTGCAAACATTTCGTCACCAACCAAGGAGATATCGTCACTGAGTGGTTGATCGATGGCGGATCGAGCCTGTTGCGCATTATTTAGATCATTCTTGGGGATAAGGAAATATTTGTAAGCAGATTTTCAAGTTAGACAACCACATGGCCAGTCACCTGGACAAAAATCCGGGATGACCAGTGGACTAAACTTCCCCGTGTGCTATCCGTTAACCTAATGGTTAAGCTAGACAAAGAATCACTTGGGAATGGAACATACTACTTGAAACCTTAACTCATGTGTGCAAAGGATACATTTCTGATAGGCAGTAGGAACACAGAAAACTGTTATACTTAAGGAGTTCACTGGTACCCTCTTCGATAATTTCCACTCGTAAAACGCAACGGGAGTGTAAACTGGTGTTCCCTGAAATATCGATCCATGAGAAACGTGTACAGAAAGCAAGTCTGGATAGTACCTTATGGTAATTTTTCCAGATCTGTACAGCTGACTTCCGAGCACAGTCTAGTGCGTTGCCTGTGCGACAGAGCAGAGAAAACATTAAAAAAATGAAAATCTAGCTTCCTAATTACTGAATTCTTTGTAATTGCTATCATGAGAGGCTTTTCGAAGGCGACCTAAAGGTAACTACACCAAAAGCGTCCAACCAGGTTCCAGGAAAGACAGTATAACTGCAATCGCCCCCCGAAGCTGATTTCACCAGTCGGATATCTACGTAAACATCTACCAGGATATCTAAAAGAACGATTGATGCTTTCCGCCTCCACCTAACAGTTACTAGTTGTCGGACGTTTAGGTAAAAACTAAAACCTCAACTAACTCACAAGGCCACCTCGACGTTTGACTGCCAATTAGCTCATTTCTGTTGCAGTTGTTCAATCGACCGTGCAAGGAGGACGTTGTTCAAATTGATGTGTGGATGTATACCTTCAGCCTAAAGGAATCGTAAAAAGTGCCGACTGTTCAATACTCTCAAACCTGGTAGATCCAGATTCAGACCACCGCATACGCCGTGGTTACCAGAATTCACAGGCCTGAGGTCTGCGTCGAAAACCGTCAGATACAAGTTTGTCATAGTTTTGGCCTGACCATTTCGACACCATAGTTATTGAATAGGATCACAACAACGTTATCTGACCAGTCCTAGTGACCCCGATTCTCGACATGACCCTAGATAATCCAAGCCTCCTGCTCGCCCTCAGAAACATATCTCTTATCGTCGTAACATCTAACTTGAACATTTTGATTCTCCAACATATATGTGCAGCAACTTGACAGTGTGCTCCCAATAAGAAATCACTCACCTAAAGGCGTGACCCTAATTCGCATGCGGACATAGTTCAGCCAAAACGAGCTCCGTTTTACCCGACCAGTGCTACAGACGAATTCATCTGCCACAACACTCCGAAAATTGAAGCAGCTAAACAAATTCGTATAAGCATATTTAAGTTAAGCACATACTCAGAAAGTGTTCTTTGCATTGATCGGTCGACTATTTTATCCGATTAATCGACCGGTCTGTTTTGGCTGATTTGGTGTCCGTCGTTGTCGTCTATGCAATTTTTTATTCATGCACACATGGCTCCTTGTGTGTACATCAAACTTCTGTCGAAATATTCTACAGCTGAATCGCATTTGAATCTTACAGATTTCCTCATGAATAAGGAGGGAAAACTTCACAAATTGTCAGCTATTATGACTCACCAAGACCTAGATATTAACTCATTCTAAACTGGCGGCCGAAAATATCCTTTCCTTACTGAAAAACCGAGCTGCATTTCAGTAAGTGCAAAAGTGAATATTTGTCGAGCTTGTTTGAGTCAACTTTTATCGTGATCGGTGCTTTTGATCTGTTGACAGAACAATGGATGTTGCTTCACTCGGCGGACAGCCATGGTCTCTTAGATAGACCAACTACACACTTTTCCAAATAGTTCCTTCAAAGTAACATTTCTGACGTGTAATTTGAGTGCATTTTTTCCGTTCCGTAAGAGATAAGACTGTGGTAGCTTGTTCGTTTGAAGAATCGGTAGCGGCGATTGTGATTAACTGATGTGTCAAGCTGGATACAAATTTTGGGCACAACATTCTTTGCTCGAAAAAATCTTTCAAACAACCATGGATTCTCTCGCATTTTGTTTGAAATGGAGTTCGTAAAAAACCGCATTTCGTCCTTCTTAGACGCTTTGGTTAATTTAAGTTTACAATGAGTGGCAAGTATTAACATTATTCAGCTTCAGTTATTCTTCAAATCAACCCATTCCTTCGACAAAGGTAGTGTATTCGAATTTTCAGACGGACTTTAAATCTAGAGTGTTTATTCAGATTAGAAATATTTCCGAGTAAGATCTTAACAGGAGGATTTCCCAAGCTTATCCATGAACACCAACGAATATGCTCGGGTGACCAACCCATCTAATAAGCCATAATTGTGTCAACAAAGTTCAGCTAAATAGACATACAACTATGTGTTCCGTTTTGACGCCAAGTTACACAAATAAACTTCATTGTCTCCTAGTGTGCCTCCACTATAACCAGAAACAAAAAGCACACCTTGTTCCAACACTTCCGGCAAAAAAGGACGGAACCAGTGTTTCTTCACCCGCCAGAAAACACATTGTCTCCATATAAATTAGCTGTAGTTAGTACGGTTTACTTAACCGATAAGTGGGAAGCTTGACAAAACGTAGGACCCGATTCCGTTCAGTTTGTCTATTCTGAGAATTAGTGTCGTAGGAAGCTAAGCAAACAAAACGCCTCGCATGATGTAGTATGTTTAATTCCTGTATCGGAAAACAGACCCATGCAGCATGTATCTTTCTTCAAGAAACCCTAATACTTTCCAAAGTAAGAGATCAACAATAGGTCCGTTAACAGGAACCTGGCTAATCCCAAATGAAACTGGACCGCGGTGTACATGTTTTGCTAGATGCGAGCAGTGTGCCGATTTGGGTACGGTACATCTGTCTTCGTATGTCGCAGATAGTTCAGCTCTTCGATATTAGAGTAAACGACTTTGGTTTACACGGTCGGAAAGATGGGTGATAATGAGATTTCCGTACAATATAAAAAAATAAAAGAGGTTTTCGTACAGGTCAACATTCTCGGAAATTTTCTTCTACGTAGTGAGTTCCGTCGGCAGACCATCGAGGACGTCAATTTAAGAAAAGAATAGCACACAGTAAACGCCAATTTCATCATCAATCTCGGATTCGAGCCTCGCGTAAAGCTCGAACAACAAATAATGTAGAGGAGCTGAAAAATTATAAGTGCGTTGAAACAAAGCATTCTCGAAAGACTCAATTAGACAAAGTTGATAATCAGTCGCACAAAGCTTAATAGTATCCTTTTATGCGGACGTGTATCCAAAAATCGTACACGGTACATGAGAGTTGGGATGATTTAAACAGATCAACCAGCGAAGAGCATTGAAAATGGTAAACTAAGACCAAGTTTGTCAACAGTTCTGAAGGGTTTAAAATTCCCTGAATGGGAAAATCTTGGCTGAAATAAAGGAAACTAAAAAAACGGAGAAGTTCAGTGACTCGTGAAAGAGAGGAAAGTCGGTCTTGGGTTTCTGGATACCCCTGTTCCAGTGAGACGTGTTAACATAGAGCAGCTTCACCGTACGTCAATCTTACGACCAACACGGTTTCACCAAATTGTTTAGGTGCGCAGCACGTTAAAAATTGGACTTCAGCCTTATTAACTGCTTGAATTCGCTGAATACAGTCACGTATATTCTCACTTTGTAGCGAACAGAATCCCTCAGTTAGAATAATAAGGTTAAAATGGACAATAGTTGTCATATCCAAAGTCTCGGTAGCCTGTTATTTTGTGGGCAGTGTGAGGAGAATTGGAAATTTTCAAATTAGGTTTTCTCCTGTTAGTATAAACCCATATTGAAAAGCTGGGGGGCACAGTAAAGCTGTTTCATCATTATTGAAAATCATCGGCGTTGCGCACCTCCCGAAACTGCAGACAGTTTCGAACCGACGGTTCTCTAGCTAGTTGATTGAACCTTTAACCGTACTATTGCAAGCCCTACAGAACTTCTCGACTTTTGGCATAGTTAAGCCTCACTTAGAGAACGAAATTTTGATCGACAATCTGTTAGTTGTTTCCAAAAATTTGGGTCAGTATTAGTGGAACGTAGGGTCGATTGGGCCACTGGTGCCATCCGTACAAGCAAGCGTGCGTTTTAACCAGGACCACCTGTCTGAGTTGCTCAGGCTATTTTCCTTGCTTTAAACCTTGAAACAAAATGCTAGCGCACTGTGCCAAACGTTTTCGGAAGTTATTGTGTTTGCGAATGGCTCGGAATATCGAAAACAAGTGTCAGGGTGGCTGGATGTAGTGCCAAAAAGCCGGTGAAGAGAGTACTTTGTTACGGAAAGGATTGGCGGAAGGAGTTGGTGTCCATGTGTAAAGGATTAGACGAATGACATTTAGCAGCGGTAGCAAATACATCACACGTTTGATAACACTTACGCTCAACAACCAACCAGTTAGTCATTCATGATCTGAAGCAGTGCAAAACTTTTACAAAATTTTCCGGGGAATTTGGCTGCAACATGATTAAAAAAGCAGTGGAAACTTTGCTGCTAAAGGTAATAAACCTTTCAGTTGGAATAATTCACCATCAATGTCCGAGTTAGGGTGATGGTTCATGAGTATTTCGAAGTTTAACGGTATAAAAACGCCAAAATACCATCAGGCTTCACGTCTATTAGAAGGACGTTGCAGCACACGGGTGTGGCATTCAACTTACATTCAGACGTCTTCGCGAGACAAGGTGGGCTACATAGCATCTAATTTTACGTCCTTGGCACGTAAAATTGGGACACTGCAAGGGTTTTTAAAACCGTCACCGGAAGCCGCTAGACAGGATTTCTACACGGCTGCGCGTAAACACTTTAAAAAATTTACTTGGCACACTTACTTTGCGTAAAGCTTCCCCTGAAGGGAAGCTAGTTCGCTTCAAAAGTGCTCCAAATCGATGCTGCCCATGAAGCACGAGTTACGGGAGGTCCAAGCACGGCGTTTGTCAGCCACTGCTTGATTTCCTGATGATCCAGATCCCCGGGAGTCCTAACTGATGCAAAAGTAACATTTTGCACGGAGTAGTAATCGCAGAGACAATTTTGGTAGCGCGACATCTAAGCCCAGTCCCTTTCGTTAGATACACTGTTATTTTAACGCGCTTTTAGTGGTCCTGTAGACAGATATTTCGAGTCTGAAAAGACCGTTACTTCAGCGTAGTCAACCTCACAGATATATGTCAGCGCAGGTCACACGGTCGGGTTGTAAAACGGGCTTGGTTAGAACACTAATTTCTGGGCTTCTCCATTAGGCTGCGGGGCATAGCGCGACAATTGTCGGTGCAACTACGCACTTGTTTCCGTGCTCGACTGTGAGGTGAGACATCGAAGCCTAAGAGTTTAAGGGAGGTAACTTGTTTGGCAGCCTCTCCCGCCACACCGGTCAGCCTAGATTAAACGTCTAGCCCTCTGACGAAGTTCTTCATTATGCATCATTTTCACGCCATTCGGCCAAACGCGATGAAGGATATTGCATTTCCTTAACATTTTTGCTTCGGGTGACAAAAGCAACGTGGTGCGATTAGGTAACCCATTTGTTATGGCTTATCTGTGTCCAGTGAAAATCACTGGGGGCGTTTGACGCTATCCAGCCGGTTGCCAAATGGGAAAGCAAACATGAAATCCATCATCATCGTTGAAAAACAGACGTTGGAGCAGAGATCTCTCGAATGTCGTACCAACTGAAACATGAGACGGCCTGGTGCAGCACATTCAGTTGCCTGGGTATATCACAAACGAGAGATTAGGCTGGGTTCAAGGTGAGTTACCCCCGCAAAACCAAATTTGTTCGCAAATGAGTGTATTTTGCTGACTTTATGCAGTTTGGTTTCAAGTAGAAGATAAGGTTGACGGAAACTCGGGGACTGCGCCTACCTGATGAGCCCCAAGAAGGGCGAAAGCGATCGTTAGTTCAGCTTAGTCAAACTTAACAGATTTATGTCACACGGTGGGTTGTAAAATGGGTTCGAGTCCAGTGATTCCCCCCTTTGGTGTGGACTCGCCAGAATGATTGCGCCAGGACAGAAGAACGACTGATCAAACGAGGGTCATATGAGTATGTATCCTACAAACTCCCGCAACCATCAACACCTCAATTAGTTTACTCAAAAACAACTGGGTCCCACCCATTTAAATAGGCATTCATCCGAAAATTGTCACTCAGGCTATAATTAAAAGAAGTGAGTAAATGAAACAGTGAGTGTTATAGCCTATATAAATGGCAGTGAACGCACTACCTCTTAAAAATAAGTAACGGACTTTTTCGGAAGAGCATGACGTCGGACCCCTTTTCGTAACTCATACGATGTACGCTGCTGACATATGTTAACTGACACTTGACTGGGACTTATAGCTTTTCATGCAGTCCAGTAAGCAATCAGCTAATGAGAAGTTCCGACAGCATAAAATCTAATAAATACTTACTGATCTCCCAGTTACCAAGTTCAATAAAGCGGTAAAAATATAACACATTCCTAAACAAAACGCTTCAATCATGCAAGCTTGACACCTGTCCTCTGATGAGTTATCAATGTCAGATTTTGTATTATAACGTCACACGTCCTGACTGATTAGTTTTCCATAAGTCGGGGCTCCAAAGTCTCCCTGTTATTCCGCTGACTATCAATGAGTCAAACCAGGTTTTTCACGAACGTAGCAACTAATCCAATTACACCCCAATATGTCAGTCGCAGCGCGCATTCAAACTGTCCCTCATGGACTGACCAGTGGAATCAGCATTAACCAGCTTGTGGACATTTACAATGATAGAACAATGAAGACTTCGCTGTCGATAAAAGTCAGGATTTTTCGCAGATGAACACTCAGCACAGTAAACAAAACAAACTAAGCTAAACTAGTAACGGTTTCATTCTTACACTTAGAATGTACAAGTCAAAATTCCGTCAAAATCTCCAAGAACGCCCCTAAAATATTTTGATCTACATTTGTTTTGCTTAGTCTGCTTTTGATTTTAGTGATTTTCACATTTCTAGGGACAGATGGACAAGTAAAAATGCCGTCTAAAGTTCTGTCTCACGGGTTCTGATGCCTTGGACTTCGCGAATATAAATTTGCGCCACCAAATATTTCTAGCCTATCCTTTCACTCTGCGCTATTTTACTGTGACAGATATTGATGTTCACGTCCGACGAAAAACTGATAGTTCTCCTACATCTCAAAGGTTTTATATGGGACTTTCAGAAGGAACCGGGGAAAATATATGCTGGCGCCTCTCTTTTGATTGTCGCATAACAAGGCCTCCGATATCCATGTCGTGCGTACGTCTAGACCACCATGCGTATGCCTAACTAGACATAAAATAGAAGAAACAGACTTGTTCTCGTATGTTCCAACTTTTCTTGTACGCGAAAGCAAAGGAAATACAGGAATATTCCTTTTTCCAATAAAAGCCCTGAATAAACGAGTGTGTTGAACCATTTTCAGGTGTACAAATTTGATAAAGGTAGCGATCAGTATGGAAGATGTAGGCCTACTGAAATTAAACTGGTAAAAACTCGCTGATTGACAGTAACGAACAAGTTTGAAAAACAAGTCATAGAACAATCTGTCAGGAAGAAACATGTACTGAGTATCTCACAAAATGAGACTGATAATCGTCCTTTTGTTTAGAGCCGAGACAAGGCAGTAGCAGTTGGTTCAGTTGGCAACATTTCCTACAGAACCTCGGGGTCTATTCTGTTGAAAAAATTTGTCCGTGTCCACAAGCCATACGGAAGATTTTTAATGGTTTGGTGCGACTAGCAACTATCATGAATATGGTTGTCATCGTCAACATCATCATGGCCATCGACAGTATAACATAAGTGCTGCCGTACAACCATGATTTATTTGAATGCCTTATTTTGAGGAAGAGTGAAAATAGATGGGAAAGGGACTTAGTGCTAGCCTAACACAATTATCCCGAGATGACCACACCTCCAGAAACCCATTCAGACAATCTGGATAGAAACGGACAACAAGAACGCCACTGACATTGATTGGCATCCATATCATGGAGCGTCTTCAATCAGGCATACTGATGATCACGTGGTTCCCATCCTGGAAGGCGGGTCAAATCGACAACACCCAAACGTTTCGTAATCTTTTTCATACCCCTCTGCCAGAGGGGTATGCAATCTGTCTGCCTGAGCCGCTCTGATTAGGGTAGGATGGTTGGGCATGCGCAATACATAGCCCAATCAACACGGCTTCTCGTGCTGGTTACACTGTTTGATGGAAGTCCCCGTTGCACTAACGAAAACTCGCTTTCCAATTGCCTCGTCACGATGTCCCGGACACCAGTCTACGTGACTTATGTTTCTGTGACAGCCATGATCAAATACCTGAAGCCGTCTCAGTTCCTGTACCCGAAGAAACCAGTTCTCACAGCTAAACAACAAAACAGCTAATACTGCGGCCTGCTACACACATCCCTTGAGATTCAGGGATAAGTCGCTTTGCCGCCATACGTGTTCAAATTAGCAAACGCAACCTTAGAGATCCCTGAATTCACCTCACCCACTATAATCCGAAGTAATACAACTTCCAATATACGCAAAACGCTCCACAACTTTGAGCGCCTTTCCTTGGATTGAAAGTTGCGTGTTCGGTGACTGTGTGTCCACAAGCACGATCGAAGCGCATATCAAAAGACGGGAAGACTTTGGTCAGTTCTTCCAAAAAAACACGTGCCTTCTCCTCTTCAAAGACGAGAACGGTGTCGTCAAGACATTCGAGATCGACAAGGTTTTCGCCAGGGTTTGAAAACCTTCCAGCATTCGTTTCGTTATCTCTCTTGTTACGATAGCCATAGTCAGCCGAGATTCATTTGAGTCTTCCGTTAAAACCAAATTGGTGTGCTCACGAGTCTACTTCGCGAGTCTCGTACAATTTGGATTCACAACATGCGTTTGACGTAAACTCAGGGACTGCGCTCACTTTATGTGTGTCAGGAGGGACGAAACCGGTATTGTGACCTGTGTTATGAGTACATTTTCATATGTTGGCTAGAAAGTGATCCAAAATTTACCGGGATAAATGCTTGAATTTATGACACAGGTCACACAAGGTGGAAGATCCACCAAGGAAGGGAAGTTCATTTCACTAGCCAAATACAGCCACCTAAGCGAAGTGAAAATTTCTGACGTGGAATCTCAGCGATATTTAAAAAATTGAAATTACCGGTTGCGGGGGCTTTCTAAAAAACTCTGCCCGTGTAAAGGACTTCGGGCAACCACCTCTTTTTCTAATTTAATTCCATTCTCTCTGAAGCTGGTGGCATTATGGCTGGATTTTGCTGGACGAAATGAAGCGCTTATTAGATTCTCATTGCAATGAAACGGGAACATAATTGTGGAAACGTGTGTAATGGCCCATTCCAGCCCTTTTGTTCATCCACGTCACGTATCATATCTTAGCCCCAGTGCCAAAACATGTCTTGGAATGCTTAGTTATACATGTAAGGTGTAAGAAAGCAGAGTACTACTCACCATTTAATTAAGCAAAATGGAGGTCAGCTGCTGACACAAGTTTCCCGCTGTATGTAAATATCTTATGACAATTCTTGGTTGATGTCCATTATGTTTAGTAATAACGGAAAAAATCGGTCCAACCACTTACTGAATCAGTTCTTAGAGGTGAATCTTACTCAGAGATACAACATTAACTCGAGGATCACATCGCAAATTCAATCGGAAGACAGCTATCTAAGTTGCCTTAAAGCAAGCTGAGTGGCTTGTACTGTTAGCAGGGCTATGCTTGAGACGAACCGAATGTCAAACGCTGTTTTGCTAGCTTTAATCATTTCGTGTGTTTATTTCGTTGAGATGAGCCACCAACAGTAACTGGTCCAACCAAGTTACGCAATTACGTACGCATTAATCCAGCGTTGAAATGAGCTAGAGGAATACTCGTTTAGATTTAAGCAAAAACGAATCACGCTTATTACATGCATTTTATTGTCTGTGCCTGCGAAACTTTCAAGTTTCCTGATTTTAAAATAAAGGCCAGATGTATATTTTGTAACATTACGCGAATGGTAAACAAACCGTGACATATAAGGCAGTCAGTGGTTTAAATATTTTGTCATCAAATAAGAAGTCTGGTGTGGAAAAGTCCAAGAACTTTTCAGACTTTAAGATGAATGCATATGTTTAGCTGCCAATTTTCCAAGTTTCCTTGCATAAATGCCGTGCTGAATGAAAAGGTAGAAATATATGCCACCTTGTACCAGAATATGTGTTCTACTTGTTCATTACGAGGGAAAACTGCTCCTAGACTTTTCTACGCCCAGTACACTCCGATAGATCCTGGATCCCAAATGTATCTGCAAACATAAACACGATGTCGAAGGCCGGTGTTAAACACAGCAGTTGTACTGACAACAACGTTGAATGTCAACCTGAGGAAGTTTCTACTCTACTACATGAGTGGTGGTTGAGTAACTCGTTATCCTGTGGGCCAGGTCGTTAGACAACTCAAAGTATGCTGCCTGTTTCTGACAAACGGATCACAAGAAGCTGCGGATAGTTTTTGCCCTTTATTGAGCAAACATTCAACCAATAAAGCTCATATCGCGTACGTCTTACCTGTTGCAGTACGTGTGAAACAAGGCAAAATATAGCTCTATTAGCTTCCTTCGTATGGAATTGTACGGTGAGGTGACCAGTAAAACCCACCGAGTGGTGTCAGGGTGGTACTAAATATTTCTGAGGACAAACTACGGACCTGAATCGATTCATCAATATAGCTTCAAAAAACTCAGTTCACGTGAACGAAAAAGAAGAGTAGACTTTATTTCCTTGGAATGCCTGGACCAGATTGTTGGTCAAAGCATGAATCAAGCGCCCATGTAGAAAGAATTTCCGCGATGCAGTAATGATCGGTGGAGTCAGCGCTCGGAAAGACCCGAAAGTGAACTTCGGGCTCATTAGATTTTATTGACTGGTCACCGCAATGTTTCGTCCCACATAATCAATCCATCTAGTCGTATATTTCGTCCTATTCTATTCTGTTTCACACTTTGTCTCAGAATACATGTGTGCACATAGTGAATTTACCCCGCAAAACGTGCTCTCACGGTCTTGTTCAAACTGATTTGTCGATCACAGGCCTTTGAGGTAATCATCGTTTGAACATCAGGCCTACTGCTTAAATTAACGAATCCAACAACGCTTCGGGGTTTGGTATATATCCTCCTGAAATCATCCCAACCCATTTGGAACAAACCCGACAGAGCTGTTTGACTTTCGGGACAACCACTCGACTCTGTGGCAGATAGTTCTGTTTGTTTTTATGTCGCAGTAGTGTCTACTGATGTCATATATGAATTCCTGCCAAAGAATTCTCAGTATTCCTATAAATAGGTTACGAAGAAGTATCCGCGTAAAAAATTCTTTTCCTAGCGCCGAAACAGAACAGCTATACGCAAAATTGGACCGTATGGAAAAGTAAGAGGTCTAGTAAGTCTGGGACATTTATCTTGCATCAATTGTAACAGATAAGAAATCTAATGGCTCCAGTCGAATTTGCAGTGGTTTCTCCACTCGTCTGAACAGATGTTCACAAAGTCATCAGTATACTATTTTTGTCATTCTTTGCTAAACCTAGTGGGGGAGACTGTGGAAACCTGATTTTCTGAAGCAGTACCCTTCTAAATTTGGTATACCCTTAGAATGACCTTGCGAAATCCAACACACATCGGGCACACCGACGGTATGTCAGGCTTCCACAGTTTAGCGAGCGCCTGCGATTATCCAACAAACTATGGATCTCACGCCAGGGGATTTGTCTTGCACTATCTTATAGACAAAAATCAGTACTATTGCCAGTCCCTCACCAGGAGATCATAAAATGCATCTCGAGAACTTATCTAATCCAGGTAAAGTAGCTTGGCTCTATTTTCGATCCTCCTGGAGGTCATTGTGGTCCAGACATGGTTTCCTCCATCACAGAACTTCTAATAGGGGAGGATCTCACACATCATTTCTCTTGGACTTCCGAACCATCGAAACAATTTTGTAGCAGAAATGCATTACTTGCTATGCGCGAGCACTAAGTGGTGCTGGCAACCATCTTACCAGTCTGCGTTCAACAGACCTATACGCCTATTGTTTTCTGACCTACACTTGTAACACTTTTGTAAAACGACTAGCACTTTGTTACCGATAACTCCGAAAACGGCACCAAAATAGCTGCTTTATATCAGGCTCCAGTGGATAACAACCCGGTCAGTCATGCATCAAGAACCCTATCAGACTCTGAGAAAAAGTGGTCAGACAGAAAAAGAAGGCATAATCCTTTGCAAAATGCGCTCATTTTCAAACTAATTTAGTTTTAAAGGGAGACAGTTGACGAGCCCTAAAAAGAGAGAAACCGCTCTGGTGCTGTGGAAGAGTCTTTTGAGTACGGTGGTCCATCAGAATACTTCACAGTTTACATGGACGCTGGTTCACATTGTTCAGCGGGAGCCATTCTTTCTCTACAAACTGCATAGTTGCCACACTCCTAACGGACTCCAGAGGTGGTCCAGCAAGCTCTTTTCTATGATTTAGAACTTAATTACGTGGGTGCAATTTTCAGACGCACTAGGCAGAGTGGAAGCAACCAGTAAGGTCAAAATGCAATGGTATTATTATTTGAGGTTGCCAATGACTTGAGACATGTCCTTAGTCATCCACCTGCAGCCTATCGATCACTTCCATCATGACACGTCAAACCAATAAAGGAGATTCTACTTTACAAATGACAGTATGTCACAAAAAGGCTGGCAAAAAGACATCTAGGCCGAACGGTGACCACTTTCTTCTAAGGCCGTTTGCCCTAACCACTAGGCGGTCTTTTGAGGCTGACGAGTCTTTTTGTAATTTTAGGGCTCTGGGGACATTCTTTCTGCGGCAGCTCCATTTTGTTCTCTTTAAGGAATCAACAAGGTAGATGCTCTGGCACTCAGTTATGCAAATTGATTAGGAATCAGGCAGGGTAATGAACATATGGTTATGGCCTCATACTGCTGTGCATGGAACCTGCAAAATCTGAGTTGTATTCATAGACCATGGAAAAATATCCATACGGATTTTAGGGTCTGGTCAATGAGCAGTATTTTACTTAGTGTAAATGCAGTTATTTAGTCACCCACAACCACAACTGTTCCAAACCTCTTACTCTAATTAACTTGGTTGTCCAGTTTGACTTCCCAGAAAAACTCCTAGCTGACGTTAGATGACAGTTTAAGTCCAAACAGTTTTGTGGGTTTTGCAACTCATCGACATTCGAACACAAATGAAGTTTGCTTCATCACTGAAGAAATAGTGGAATCCAGTGGACAAACAGAACGCTTTGTGGACATTTTCAGAGTGGATCTTTAAAAACTAGAAGAGGAAGGCAGAATAAATTACCTCATCGATACGATTATGCCCACATACAGGTCAACACCAGACGCAGCAACATCAAACAGAGCATTGCCCTGGGAAGCCTTGGTTGGGAGCAGGATGTGGATCCCAGTTGACTTTTCGTCCCCAAAATATCAGACAGAGGAGCGCATACTGAAGGCAGAGAAGCAGTTTTACCGACACCATGGATAAATTCCGGGAGTTTCACTCAGCCGTTCAGGTGTATTTACTGACCCATTATGGAAATAAGACAATCTTGATGGCTGGAAGAATATCCAACCATTGAGGTAATGTACAAATTTACCGTTCCGAAGAGACGCGACATATCATCACATTCACATTACTATTAATTACAGACTTACGGACCAGCGATTTGTATTGGACAAGTTTGAACTGCTAACAGTGCTGACGCAAAACGATGTGGAAGAAGAGGTATCAAGAAAACAACCAGTGATTCGAACGTGACATTCTGCGTGAAGCTGGACCTTCCATCAATCGCTTAATAGTGAACGCTTCAAAGAAATCGAATTATTGCCGAAATTTTTTTAAAAGAAAACCCCATTAGGTGGACTTCAAGGCGGGCATGTGCATGCACGTTCAGGTCAGGCCATATCCAAATGCATCACACTCACTGGTGGCTTGTTATTGTCTTTGGCATCCCACAATACAACTTTTGTTTATGCATTAGAACACAATTACTGCTGACTTGCGTTATTGCCTCGTGAAGTAGCTCAACACTCTGCAAATCCTAATCCTTATAGCTTTTCATCCTGGAAATTTCAGGAAATCTGAACGTCAGAAAACCGTCAGTTTTTCATCGAAAAATGCCTCAAATACGAAACGTTGGATGAGAGGATTCGCTCAAGTTTAAATTGATAAAGCTCGAATTTGAGCACGCTTCGTCCTCCTAAAAATTTCATACCTACGGATTACTCATTTGCATACCGTCTTTAACGATAAATCAGAGTGTTTGATCCCGATTAACATCAATACGTGCATGCCAGGATTAAATTAGATAGTCATCTTTCTAACTTATGTATTGTAACATAGAATTTATATGATTTAGAATAAAAATCCACTTATTTGAACAGGTAATATTAGGATAAACAATTGCCTAATAGAGTAGAACTCAAGTGGGATCATGGTGTCCCTAAAGCTATTGAGACACTCAAAATAGTGATAAAAACCAGTGGATAAAGTAAATGCTGGGTGATAAAAGTAAACTGACACTTCATCGTGACAACATAAAACAAGTGACCCCCTAGATACCTACACAATCCGTCGCTCGGTCTTCTTATTCCTCATTATCACGACACTAATGCTAGACCTTAAATTAGTCCAGGATATACGATGCGATCTGGTAACGGAAAACCCTTTTGTCACAAAATCACCTCTGTTATTCTGGAGGGCTTTATTGAGGCATGCGTATGATAATGCTGTTTCTGTCATCGTTCTTCTGTTCAGCAGCAATGCTAAAAAATTTTCGTTTTCGTTTTTGTTCGACGTTTTGTGTTTCACGGACGAATGGAATACTGTCGTCCAGGATTACTATCCGTGATCTTCCCACCTGTCACAGATTGACTCCATCGTCGTCTTTAGTTGCACAGACCAAACCAGCTTAGTCCAAACCCACAATCTCAGACTCGTGGAAACATTTAAGTTTTCATGAATGACCGGAATGAATGAGTGCTTCTTTTCATTCAGGCTCTGTTTTTACAATTTTTATAGTAAACGAACTGTTGATGTGGAGGTTTACGACATTAATCTCCTATCAGATTCCCGTTAAGCTGCGCGCGCAAATATCACACACAGTAGTACACACTGAATCACTTGCTTGATACTCTTGAAACGCGCGTTCTTCTCTGGGCTTGCACTGCAGACGATCTCTTTCCAATTCTGCTTCAGCGTTGAAGTGAAATGGAGGTTACCTCATTTTAGTGTTTTTCTCTGAATATATGAATGATTTGAATTGAATTTTATTCCCTCTCACATGACGGTTAAGATAGCTACATCAAATGTCCCCTTCATCAAATGTCCCATTGCAAAGTGCGCAGATGGAAGCGTGGATAACATAATGGTTTCCAACCGTTGCTGATATGGGGATATCACCATAACACGGGAGCTGCTGAAAATATCTGATTTTAAAACTTCTCCAGAAAGATTCCTTCAGTGATAACATCCACAAATTTGACAGCCTACCAAACATCTACTCTCTAGGTGACATTATGGTGCGGAAGAAATAAAACAATTTTATCGCTTCCAAGGACATGTTGTTGAAAATCAGACACCGCTGCTCTATGCAATGGCGGAAGTTAAGTCACCTTAAAAAAATCACAGATAGAAGAGATTTTTTTCTTCCGTATTTGATTGTGGCTCAGACTTCGGCAAGTTACTAGCAAAAATCGGGCAAAACATTTCAGTTTGGTACTGAGGACCAAACAACAGTATCTTTCAGTGACTGAATGAAAATTACTATTTTATTGTTAGCAAATAACAGCTGCTAGTGCATTTTTCTGTATTTTGAACCTCCATCCTACTGCGGGGTGAATTCCACCTGAGGATGGTGTACCATCCACAGTCTTGTAGTAAGCGTCTATCGAGAAGAAAACAGCTACAAGTTCTTAAAACCCTAGACGGACGCTGGACCGTTTTCTGGGCTTGAAAAGTTTATTCCAGGCAGCAAAACAAAAATATCATCTTGAAATTGCTGATCAGTGGAAACAAACAGGTTAAAATATTTCGAACACAAGTTGACGAATTTCAATGTTTTCGCAATTTACAACCATGCTCAGTTTACTGGTCTTAATTTGCGCTTGTGTTACCTATCTTGAATAGTACAAACCTGAAACCGACATTCTTATCTTTTTTTCCTTCCCACTACATGTAAAACATTCTCCCCCCACGATGAAGATATCTCATATTGTTTCAAGTAGACGGACGAACGACCTAACTCACTTTACCTATGGGCCGGCAGTTTGTCTGCACACTTACTGGCAAAGGTTCCCGTCGGCATGCAGACGGGAGTGCGAGCAACACACAGCGAATACCTTTTCCGTAGACAGTTTTCTTCGTGTGGAAAGACCACACAGGGAAACAACAAACGTTTTGAATAAACATTGTCGAGTTTGACAGGCTTTTCGATCTTTCATGCAATCTTACCTTATCTCGTGAAACATATGTATGCAAGATTGACAGATGTAAAGCCAGATGTGTGCTTGACAAAATGTACGTCATTTGCTAGTTAAAAGGCGACATTTATGGCCGAACAAACAACCGCAGCCAGACAGATTATACACTATTGTCTATCAACTTGGAATTACGTATATCAAACAAATCTTTCTCCAAAGAGACCGCTGCGGAGAAAGTAAACTATAACACACACGCAGAATGAACTGCACATTAGATTATAGATGATTTAAAATGTCGTTTTAGACTTTTCAGGGCTCACTGCTACATAATCATCCTTAAGAGTTTATTTGACTCCGCGCACAATCCAATTTTACTCAGTTTGTTAGCATAACCAGCCTTTTTTCGATCGAAATTCCAGCATTTAAACAATTACGCCTCCGCCAAATTGTCCATCTTTCACTCTCGTCCTGCATCCTGAACTGGTGTAATCAGTAGGTGCTGTCAAAATTTGCGTGACTTCTTGTAATTATTTATCTTAAAAACAGAAAATGAAAATCAGTAATGATGGAAGCTTCAAGACCATGATGATTATTAATGAACACGTGCGCGTGATTTCCTCGAAATCAGTGCATAAAAGGTCTGTGTAAACTGGGACAAAAATAAATGCCATGTTCGCACCTTACCTATTGTTGGTTTGCTTTGTTCCAGTTCACCTTAGTATAATAGATGCACGCTACGCTACGTCTAGGCACTTAGCTACTCAAATTCCCACACGTTGAAAAATAGCAGTACCTTGAATCGTCAGAAAAATGAAAATTAAGTCTAAATCCAACAATCCAACCTATTATTGACCCCTTCTTGGAAATGTGCGGTCGTTTGATGAACAAAGGGCAACCCGAATTCTACTCAAAAATAGCTGGAAAAATTCGTGCTGTATACTGGACGCTTAATCAGGCATCAGTGTAAGCCGGAGTCTAAGTGCAAAAAGGGCACGGAAATACCGCATTGTTGTTTCTCCTTGGGGTATACCGGAGCACAACTGTACCAATGAGCATGATTCCCAAAAAGTATCTGCTGAACCCAAATTAATCTAGAATTGTTGGTAAATGTCTTTTTGAGATCGTTTGTACGGCATCAATGCCAGGATTTCGGACTCAATGGGGTCACTTGTACCATTTGGGAGAACGCGTAACATGGTCTGTTCCGAGATTCTATTGTGATGGTACTCAATAAATACACTTTGATCTTAGATGTAGGCAGTTGGGATCATATCTGTCTGATATCCACAACTGTGGCGCTACTCGAATTACCGTGCATTCTGTAATTTCACGTGTATGGGTCCAGCAGAGTTTAATACCGTCGTCCGGAAGAATATTCAGCCAAATGACGAAAGGGTTTCATCTTACCTAGTCCAATCCGATTTACTTCAATTTCAGATAATTCTCGAAACTGGGGCTGAACAATGATCAAAGTTGTCTTAATCTGATAAGCATTGCATGCAAAATAGATAGAAATTGTGACTCTTAAGTCCCTCAGTAACAAATCCACCTTGAAAAGGAGAAATGGTGTCTCATTGTGTCTTGCCATTTTGAGACATATTGTCGGTCTAACTATAGCAGAAACATTTTTTAACTGATAGAACGGACATATATCTTTATCCCCGGACCTTATTGCATGGAAGAGACTTGGGGGATTAGCATGACTGGGTAAACCCAGAAAAGTACAAACCGTTCTTTTATGACCAGTAAGTTTGGAATTAGATGCCAGTTGAAAACTATCAGAAACTACCGGGTCAAGAAACATTCAGGTTGCTTCGGCTACCAATCTTTTGTACACATTTGAAAGTTTTGTTTTAATAGGCATATTCAAAACTGACAAAAACGGCTTTCATCTCTATTTAGGAAAACCACTAAGCTGCTAATGTGCTTCTTCTGAGCAGCTTACTGAATCAACACTATTCAGTCTACAAATTTCTAGGCGGATTTGAATATGCAACCGGTTGCTCAACCTGGGTGATCATTCCACAAAATGCCTTTTTGACTTCATTGCGCCAGACGAATTGTATTCGTAAACTACGGGAGTCAAATCATGGCAAAGCTTGTCCAGCGTACGCCACCGTTCCAAACCAGGCCTTCGTGCAATTTCTCCCAGTGACACATTTAAATGTGTGTTCTACCGACAGCGATAATCCTATCCGAGTGCTGGTACGGGCTGACCTCAGAGATTCAGGCTACTTAGCCACCCCAGTATTCAACTAAATAGACGAATACTGTGCGTCCGAAACGGGCCTTTGTTATTCTTCTGGCTGGCTGGTACAATATATTTGAAGCACCAACCGATTCTCGAAACGATATGCGCTGCTTGCTGTGAACTAGTGTATAACAAATAAGAACCCCTCATATCAGAATCGCTTTTGGATCTGGGAGTCTTGCGATGACCTACCAGGACTTACATCAATTTTCAGGTGCTGTTAGTCAGGAATGTTGTTCCTTGGTCACTCTATCAAGTTTAATTGAGGAGACAATGCGTCAAACATCTACTAACACAAATGAGTTATTTGTGACGGTTGAAGTGATTCCATTTTACAGCAACTCTAGTTTAGTGTGGGATTGTCCAACAACATTATCACCACTATGGAGAGCGAAATATCAGCAGTGAAACCAGGTGCTTAAGGACTCAGCAAGGACTAAAGAGAAGTGCGAGGAGTAAACACTTATTGCAAAACACTTTATGCAGCCTACAGTTTCCATAGCAATCGAAATAAACACACGCGGGTGACATGTTGGAGCAAGATGCCACCAAACATGCTTTTCAAATCTCACCCAACATAAGCCCAGCACACATTCATAGTCCATCTTAGAACTGACATCAAGCTTGCCTTATGCTGTATGATTCGGGGTGTAAAACGGAAAAAAATCCTTTTTCTGCTGGTTAACTTAATCCATAACTATTCATTCCGTAACTTCCCTACATTTTCACTTTAACGTTCGCCCTGAGCCGGTGTGTTTACCAAAAGTTATTATTATCATACCTGCTATGCTCTGGACAACGCACATCGCTGTTCTCTTAACCGGAACTAGGAAAACTTCACAACTGCCATTTTCACGTTGAACAATTTGTACCCATAGAAGTTGGTCTAATTTATATCCAAAGATTGCTGTTTTGACAGAATTACCAGAGCTTTTGCAAGTTCGGTAATATCTGTTGTCATCACAATGAATATGGAGCGGATAAAGAGTGTTGAGGATAAAAATTAAACAACTGAGAACCAAATTACACGAGTGCAAAACGTCTGCGGATAAGACGATAAATAATTAGGTTGCAGATTTTTGCGTGGTATTTGAGAAGCAACGGATGAAAAACTGCTGGATTTCCTGAACATTCTGGAAGCAAAAACGGAATTTTTTTTCTCTTACATGTTCAGGTTCCCAAACGTTTTCTTACTCCACTGAAGCTAGACCAAAAACCATACCTTCTAAGAACCGCAGTTTAGGTGCGCCGGAGTGGGCCTTTGCAAAACAAAGAAGTGAGCCCCTGTTGTTAGAATAAACAAACACAAATGCGTCTGGTGAGCTATTCTACTTTGTCCTATCCATATATAGGATGTCTTATGTCATTGACTAAAAGGCATAACGGCACAAGAGTTACCATGGCTTCCATAGTTGTTCTGAAACCAAGATTTAGTAGTTTAAAAGACGACGGTTAAACAGTGGGGGAGAAGTT
>SJOL01006831.1:0-22815 GCA_004794785.1 Opisthorchis felineus | reverse complement strand
ACATCATGAATATGTGGGTTGGGCTGGAAGATGTGAAGTACTAGAATACTATTTGGTTACACTTAAAAGCAATCCTCAACGCGTCTCTTCCGGTTAAACATATCATGCAGATGTGGCTGAGTCCCTTTATCACATGTGGCGAAATTTATGAAGAAATTCGACCGGTTCAAATCTGGCAAGTGTTGCTCCTAACCTTTCATTATCCTCGTGGTGGTTTTTACAGATGTCAAAAATAGGCAACGTGTATTTGAAGAAGCTGATAATACAGGCCGAATGTGGTTAGTTCATAAATGCAATCGCACACGCTTTTCCCATTGAATAGGTGTGCATATGTGAGGAGGCAGATAGAACACAGTGACTGCTAAACACAAATCTGTGTTGTATACACAAACTAGCTTCGGTGTGTGTGTGTGTGTGGAGTGTTTTGGCACAGTGAGGACATTTGATCAGTGCGGGCACATAATTGAATTGTCGATTATCTCTTGACTCACATCATACCTTGTTATAAAAAAGTCTCCACCATGTATTCGACTTATACACTCATCTGCACACCAGTTTGGTTTTGGCGCGAGGATCTCCGGGAACCCAGCTGAATCTCTCATTTGCGATGCTTTTAAGCAACTGAATGTGCTGCATCAGGCCGCCTCATGTTTCACTTGATACGATATTCAAGATATCGCAGTACGTTGCATGGACGTAATACAGCACTCATAAGGTTGCTGAAAACTCCCCGACAGTGCACGACCGATTTCGCCCTTCCGTCAACCTTATGTTCCACCTGAACACCATAAACGAGAGATTCGGCTGGGTTCCAGGTGAGTCTCCCGTCAAGACAAAATTGATACGAAGATGAGTCTACAAGTAGATTTTCGTGCAGTTTCAGTTAGGCTTATTCTTTTGAACGGAAATGTGCACTACAGAAATGAAATACCCAGTCCACGCTGGTACGTTATCAAGCATTCTGGTAGGCGTACGTATCTCCGCTACTGCATGGAGACCAACTGGTTACATGGAAGGCAGATGAATCAAACAAGCGGCTTCCACAACTTTGGAGAACTAGTCCCTCCTCTGAAAGAGATGTAGGCCAGTAGCCCTGTGCACTCGCCTAACGGCCAAATTCAATGTGCTTCTGATGTTGTTAACCAATCGGCCAATTTTCAACATGTCTATCTAAGATGGACATTTTCTCCTGATCTTTCTGCACCGCAGGTATTTGGAGAGCTGCAGCGAAGGGAGCATTTCGGGTTAGACTTCACAGGTTACAGCCTTGCTACGAAAGGACTCTATCTCTGAACTACATATGCGTGTTGACCCAGTTCACACCTGTGCACAACTAGCTCAGAGCTAGAGAGATTCCGCTATCGATATTTGCAGGTGGATTTTTGAGAGTTCGGACCAATCAGAGAATAGTCTTCTCGCCTACTCACAAGACCCGGTTTATCGCCTACTCAAGTATGGTAAAATGTTCCGTGACTTCACGCGAAATAAGTCCATTAGGCAATCCCATTCGGGGTTCAGAAGATACTTGTTATCCCAGTCATCTCACCAACCCATTTATAGGTGTACTTGTCTGAAGGGATTTTGACGAGAGCACTGCTCGCAAAAATCATGCTTTTAACTCCGTGTACAAAATACGTGTAGGTCTGCATGGTTTGTGTGCTCAATATTATCGATAATGAAAACACCAACAACATAACTCCTGTTGGAAAAACATCGAGTGACGTTATCTGGAGCTTGCCTGTTCTTCATCATACACTTCTCCATAAATATGATGGTCGCAGTTCGAAATCAGGATCCTCTGGAGAATTGGTGATCTCTCCGGCACCTGCTCCCCACTACTGACCACCAATGATGGCGAGACGCTTTATACCACTGATAAAGCTTCCAAGTAGTCTGTGATCCAGTGTCGAGGCCCCGCCCCCCGCATCTGACGGAAGGTAAAGGTCACTAGTGAAATTATGGAACCGTTTTGCAGTGTTCACTTACAGTTGTTTATTATTCAAGGAACGTCCAGGAAAGTTCAAGAGGACGCTTCAGAATGTTCACTTTTCAAAAACTCTTTGGTAATTCCCGTATCTAATAGCTTGTAACCACTTGGTTGGTGTTGGCTAATAAACCACATGGCAGCGAAGGGCTTTTATCCTATGTGGTAATCTGCATGCCATTTGTAGTTCACATTCCACTTGGTGAAGCCATTGGTGGAAATAGCTGAACAAACCAAAACCGACTACCTTAAACAAGTGAAACATTCACGCCGTTTGTTCTACACTCTGGCCACTAAGCCCCAGTATATAGTTCGTTCACAAATAGACATGTTCGCGCCGGGCAGCTAAAGGTAATCAATATTCTTTGTGAATCCATTCTACTCAGCTAATACATTGCTAAATGTTTCATTGATTCCAAACATCCAGATGGTGAGGTACTGTTGTACCGGACGCAATCGAATTTGTTAACTGTCTCAATCAATCCCGTGGCTATTAAGCACACGCATTGTTGCAAATGATCCAAAAAGTAACCTGCACCCATACTACTTACAAGTTGTTAGGAACAGCAGGCCACAATCCTTGTGGATGTTGCCAATATCACGCTCAATGCAGGTTAATGGGTACCAATCATAGTTTCACACTGCGGTAGAGCTTCATATGTTATTTTTGTATTAGAGCAGGCACTGTGCACAGCCTGATTCCATTAGCTTCCTGGTCGTGAGAATCGTATTCTGTGTTGAGCAGCATCCGGTCGTCAGTTAGGCGAAAGCAGGGGTTTATCAGTATGTCACGCAAGCATGCTAGTGTTTGGAGTATGTGATAACCAGACACACAACCACGTCTGCAAAACCCATTTTCCCACCTCACCACATATATCGATCTCATTTCAGACGGCTTTTTAGCTATATTTAACTGTATAGACTGAATAAGTATTTCTTTATCGCTTGTGGTGTTGTAGACAAGTGATACAATCCAGAGATGGTTGCATCATCTTCTCTAGTCTTGACGGATTCAAACAGCCGAATACTCGACTGTCCAGGAAAGTGGTTTTCATTATTAATTTGCGTGTAGTCCGTTTTAATGATGCTTTTTCCCCATCCTCATTTTTATGGGGTTCCCACAGCTTATATTCGTGAATACGATAGTGCACATTGACTGCAGTTTGTTTCACATTCAAGTGGAATGTGTAAAAACTCACCAGACTTTTAGCGTGATTTCAAATCCAAAATGCAGCTATGGTAAACAAAACCGAGTCAGAGAATCATATTGAAAATGGAGGTTAACGTTTGAAACAAGACAGAAATTTTATACACACATCACATATTTCCTATCCTTACACTATCAGCATGTCCGCGTGCAATTTGTTAGTTACAAAGGTTGTGGTTGTACGCTCCATAAATTTTACCGTCCACAGGGTACTAGGTTCTTTGGTATGGGCTCTTGGCTGCTACTTTGAAATGAAATTAAATTTTATATCCTAATTTCTGAACCCCAACAAGTTTCACTATGTTGACAATGTGCTTCTAACGTTTGCTTCATAACCTACTGCTCAGGATCTACTTTCCTCTTATAATTCGACTCACTTAGGAGTCTCTTTTATTGCAGAGGATGAGGTTAGTAACATGATCCTGTTAAATGAACTTGAACATGCATAAGGCCCGGATGATGACTCCAAAAGCCTAGTTGATTAGCCTAAAAGAGTCCGTTGTGTGCTTAACTAGGATTTGGATGGAGCTAACTACTTCAGTCCGACTATCAGTATCTAACAGACACTTAGCTATTGACAATGCACAAGTGAGATTCCATCCATAACCCGAGGTTTGCCTGACAACATCAGAATTACATTATTTTGGTGTGTGAACTTGTTGGCATGTGGCTCGTCATTATCGCAGCTCCCACCTTCTGGACTTGAGGGCTTCAGATGCCGGTTGCCCGCTCGATGTTTGAGAATGCTCCGGATGCGGAAGACCACTTCTGGTAACCGATCTCATAGACAGTTTCAAGAGTTTAATACTGGGCACCATAGAGAAACTGTGTTCGACTGGTAACGAAATCCGGTTATGTGGTCTCTGGACAAACCTCGACTTGTAATCTACAAATGCGCATTGGAGCCTGTTTCAGGAAAGTGGTAGGCTACATTTAAACGCGTTATCTTTAAAAGGGTCTCCGAGTTCTTATGTTTGGACACCAAACAGGCACCGGTGGGGGCCTGATGAAAATAACCGCGGGTGTCTGTTTCTTGCGTACTTGGGGCTGTCTCTAGCCGACCAGAACTCCTTGATTTGCTTACGTCTGTTAATTGAGGCCGCGCTCGATTTCTGTCGAATTGTTTGGTGATTTTCGATTTGATAAAACTTTGGGTAATTGGAGAGAAGCATGAACCAGATTCACTCAGATTACCGCCTTTGAAAGCACAAGACCGTAAAACCCTTCTAGGTCTGGATCCACTCGGGCTGAGTGAGCGCTTGGGTAAACCTGCTTCCCACAGACGCTTATCGTTAGCCGTATCAACATACGAACTACCCCATTTGTAAATCGACAACGCCGTCGACTGTAGAAGAAACTATACAAAAACTCATTTCAGCCTTCCAGTAAGCCGATCGTAGACAGTTCCCCTACCGACACACCCAGTGAATAGAGATTTCTTCCTATAAGTGAACCTATTCCATGTTGAGCAGCTTAAAAAGCACTGTTTCTTCCTCATTGGTGATCACTAGCAGTGCATGCCCCACGAAACGCCGGGGAATTTTGAGCGACTTTCAGGCTAGTGGTTTGAACACTAAACTCTTCGGCCACGAGCAGCTGATCAACAGTGTGACTTACTTTCATCTGCACTCCTTCATGTGGAAGTGGTGGAAAGTAAATCGTCACAATTCAATCAGGTCGATGGAATTGTTGCAACTGTGATTCTACGAAGAATCCAGTTTAGGTCAACTAATATCTTATGGGTTTGTGGCATCAGCAGAGTGGCCAAAATAATCGGTGTTCAAGGCATTTTAGCTGCTACTGATTTGGCTAACTTACATTTTTGTCGCATTCAACCACCATTTCACCATCCATGAAGCTCCGTAAGGCATTTATTTTGGGGATATGGTATTCGAGAACCACTCGTGACTGGCACTTGTAGAATCCCGGTTTTTGCGAGAAAGAAGTAAATGTTTTAAGTAAGGCTCAGTTAAGATCGAATTTAGGTTGCCTTAACTGATAAAAATGGGATCTGAACCACTGTATGCAGATATGAATAATCCGAAACACTGGCTGAGCCACCAATATTGAGCTGAGGAACGATAACTCACGTGTGCTGGTAGTTATTTGCAAAGAATCTATAAAAGAGGACTCTAATGTGCACTAGAGAGTTAAATGGAAGATCTCTATGTTTGTCTATGCTTATGAAACAAACGTCACCAATTTAATAATCTGGATAATGCTGAGACAATAATTTAAAAAACACTGAAGTGCGGTATTTGATAACACATTTATTTGGAGCACATACGTTGCAAATATTTGATTTTAACATGACCTTGTCAAGAAAATGCACTTATGGATAATAAAAAGGTCTAAAGGAGAAAAAACTACAATACACTTGCTCGGTGAGGTCGGTGTTAGAGGCTCTTTGACCGGGGAGATTTCTGGGGCATGGTAGGGCCACCACCTCCAAGTGACGTTGCTGTTGACAAATAATTGATTGCCTTGTCCGATTGCCATTGCTCTTGCTGTTGCGAGTGCATTTTTGCGGACGGCCCTGGATGGTTTGGTAGACCCTGACAAGTCACACTGAACGATTCGACTGGATTAGTCAAGTGATTGGTATTAATCACGTGCGCAGCAATCGCACTGATCACGTGGCTCAGCCTGTCAGAGCGTTTTCATTGGCTTGTGCTTTTCAATACTTAAGGATTATTTTTCAGAGGAGAGCTCCCCTCCCCTGAGTGGAACATTTTTAATCGTGAAAAAACTTTCTACCGCTCATTTTCCCACCTCTCTTCTATATTTTACAACTATGTTAGAGAAGATGACTTCGGATAGCCAGTTATGTAAAATGTTATCGACGTAAAAAGATCTTGGACGATCGGACAGATTCTTGCACTGACCACTGATATACACAAACTGGTCATGTGTTTGTAAATACCGCGCAGAACCTTAACTAAAACACGCCAAACGCTCTTGAGCAAATTTAATCTATGAAAAGTCGCTTATTCACGCAAAGATGAGTTTTTCCATGCAAACTTACAACGGTTGTACATGAAAATGATTAAAATATGTATGTAGACTCAAGTGGAAAGATCGCGTGTACCATTGAACGCTCTACGACTGTAGACGAGACGCAGAAGTTTTACGTAGGACAGTGCAACCAACGAGAGGGAGCTCACTGAATCACGTCACGTGGAACTTTTGTACTTTGAACGAGAATACCAGATAGAGTCGGCTTTGGTAAACAGATTGAAGAACGTACCGAAGAATTCTTTGAGTGAGGGTTGAACACATCTTTCAACAAGGTGTTCGTGCTATAGTGCGGGAAATACTGCATGCCAGCATATAAAACTCCTATGTGATTCTTCTCTCAAGCCTCTAAGTTGATAAGCAGTTCATGCACACACCAATGCAACAAGAATACCTAAACAACGAGAATGATCTGTTCCATACCCTTAAGCATTTCAAGATGTTACTTTGCAGCATACTCTGTCCCAACCACAACGATAATTCGGTAGTCAGTTTCTTGTTCTCCGCCTTACCGTCCGATCTCTTCACACCCAAGTCTGTATTTGCTGGATCTGATAATTTCATTGGTCACCTATGTAACCTCATGCAGCTCCACTGTTTGCTTTTTCAGTGTTGAATGTGAGCCTACACCCAATTTTCCTATATGTTCCACAAGTTTCTCACCTGGATTCTTGTACTCTTGGTTTTCCGCTGTGCGGCTTAAATTCAAATCATCATGTTCTAACAACTGCATGCACTGAGTTCACCTCAAGAAGATAAGTGTTCATTCTTACGTCGACCGTGGTTCGATCCCAGGGTAAATGTTTGCACCCTCGATGTTTACAATGAGAAATGGTCCACCTCGCCTCCCTACAAGTACTCTGCAGACGCTGCGTTTTTTTCCATTAATGTATTCGATGCGTTTGACTGGTTTTCATCATCAAGGCTGTGTGGTTCAAACCCCGGACCTCTTCTGACTTCATCTCCTCCACATGCATTTGCCCATTTGTTTGGATCATTACATTGGGAACCTACCTAATTGACGTTTCTAAACCTGCTTACTCTCGTCACACATTCTGGTGATAACCTTTGGTTAACTGAAGTGGCATGCACTAAACTGAATGCCCATCGAATAAACCCTGGGGGGTTGCTGAAGCTCTCACAAGCGAACCTTCCGTTCGCATGACCCAGTTCATCATTTGCTTTTCAAACCATCCTGGAAGACGGCTGAATATTGCATGCATGTACACGAGGTATACAGTTTTGGCCAATACGTCTTTATCCTCCAACACGCACTGACTAAGCTGCCGCATGTAATCCACGCCGGTCAGGCAAATTCACAGCGCGATCGCCTACGCAACTTTCGTTAGCACGCAATGACCGGAAGTCGATCATTTGGACCAGTGGCTAGAGTAGTCACACATGGCTTTTGTTCCTTTACCTTCCGTCCTGTATTTGACTAATCCGGAAGTCTTCAAGTCCTCCCGCTAGAAAAAGTGGAGATTTTTGCCGAGTTGCTTCAATGCGATTTTTCTACTACTCCCCCAAATCTCTACCAGTTTATCCTTCCGATGTATTTTGCTCGACCAATCACTACTATGAGCCGTGTTTGTGACTGTCTGTTACTAAAAACCTCCTATTCGTCCCATCACTATACCCATTACTAGGACTTGTCTAACAACCAGCCCATCTTATTTACTCAGTTTTTTTCAAAAATCTTGGAAGTGCCTTCCACCGAACTGACCTCCGATCTTCAGGATAACGTCGTGTTAACTGGCTCGTGTTGGCAGACTCAGACGCCATCGATCTACGGCTGACAAGTTGGCCTACTTGTCTCACATTCCGTCTGTCCCGCTGAATTTCTTTGCTTAGATCAATGTGGTAGCCCTAGATTTATTAAAATCGTTTGGTCAGATCTGGCATTGCGAATTTCTTGCTAAACTTTCCATATATGAACGGCTTCCAGGTTTTGCCAAACTGTGCCGTAAGTTTCTCTCACAGTCTCTCAGTGCAAATAGACCCAGACTCGGAACACCTGTTCTGGGTTTTCCAAAAACCTGTGCCTTCCACTACTTTGGATATCCTCCATGTTAAGGGTTAATTATCAGCTATCATATCTGCAAAAATGCGCTTCCAGATGGCGCCCGCTTGCACCTTTATCCCCGTACCACCCCGGTACTCCACGTCACTCTGATTGTATGACAACTGTGCGTATATTTGTTCCTCACTCAGACAGCTTGCCTTGCCAACATCCACGACCAAAGATTTTAAGCGCTTCCAAGTCCCTTACATATTTCTATAAGCTTTGTCATCCGACTGCCGGCGTTAGCTTCCTCAATTGATCCACTTTCCAAGTGTTCACCCTATCTGGTCCGGCTTATTCCGTCACATTGGTCCAGTCACCACATGCCAAATAACCCACAACTCGATCACACAAATACTGCATCCTGGCCCAAATTCCTCTTCTCTCTAAATCCGAAAGTCTCCGTAGTCTAAACAAGTGTTCCGATGTTTAAGAAGGAGCCTCTCCTCTTGTCTATCTTTTCTTGGTTCAGTCAAATGTGAGGCTTAGCACTTCACTGGCACTCCTCTGGTCTATAATTTGCAAACACTTCATGGCCACCTGTACGTGTCATCTCAAGTCTTGTTTCACTGTCGACGTCACACAAAATGTTTATTGGAACCGGTTCCTCCTGTCGTTCTTCGGATATCTTCCAAAGTAAACCTGTCTCCTACCTCCACCAAGGTTCCATTTCTATCCGTATTGACGCGCAATGTCTGACAGCAAGCAAATGAGACAATGACCAGCTAACATTTCCTGTCAGTATATTTTGCAGCTGTAAGTGTTCTTACGGCATGCGACCGATACTGTCAGCCACTGATTTATCCACAAATCTTCGCTGCACAGGTAAATTAGGAATGGACATGTCATTTACGCAAAGCAAAAGGGGATGTGAGGTAGACAACATCCTGGGGACATTTGTGCGAGACGGCAGTAGAGGGGATAATCAGCCACACAATCTTGTGAATTGTGTGAGGTGGCTTTCAGCTAGCTTCGTCATTCTGCGTTCACCTCCTTCATCGGTATATAGCTACAGTAATCGTTCTCCTATATACAAGAACTTGTAAGAACATATAAGAACTTCAGTAAGAACTTGATGCATCTGTTAAACAGCATACGTACAGTTTTAGCTTGTACACACAATGCTTAAGTAAAGAGGTGTCTATTATAAAGCGACAGGCAAGCTGATACTAGTCTTGCCTTGGCAGCCTACATGTTACTCGAGTCAGAAGCCTTCTATCAAACGGATACAGAAGAGGAAATGATTGGCATCTGTTGCTTCCTAATTCGCAATGTTGTTGTCTCACTCAAAACAAGTGAAGACTATCTAACCGAACAGGTTTTGAGAACTCAAGAATATCAGTGCGCTCCATGAATCACAAGAACAGTAGATCACCGGAATAGTACGCTTCGTCTGATTCCATCCATATCAATTTTCTGACCCTAAGACGTACATGACAGTGCCTTTATTAGCCATACTGGGTGCGGTTGATAAGTCTAAAAATCACGACTGAGTATGCAAACGTCAAACCTACAGGAACACAACTTGAATTCTCTTTCGCACGGCTATTTCAGGAACCTACGAATTTCCCGACGGCTGTTTCTGACAAGAATCACATCCCTACGGGTCATATTCAAGCGGTCGACTTCCAGTGTGCTCACATTCCTAAGGTCTTCGACCTTCGTGAACATCCAGGTTTTGTAAGTGTATTCATTCCTATAGACGACATGCATTACTCATAAGGTAATGTATTATGTCCATACAATGTACTGCGATATATCGAATATCATACCAACTGAAACATGAGGCGGTCTGGTGCAGTACATTCAGCTGTTCAAGAAAATCATAAACGAGCGAGTTAGCTGCGTTCTAGGTCGGTTTCCCGTCAAAACCAAATTCATGAGTTCATCTGTATTCATTCCTCCTGTGTTGCCCCTTAGGGAGCGAAGAAAGCAACCTGATCGTGGCATTGTGGCTGTTGTCAACAGGAGCTGATAACATGCTGAAGGAGCAAACCGTAAAAAACGCCGGAAAAGACTGTTCTACATTGACTGTTTAAAGTCTAGGAGTACTCGACTGAATAGTTCTCCTTAAGGGATACTTGTGAAGACAAGCTCAAGACACAAGGATTGGAGGAGGATAGTGAAGTACCTCCTTCGAGCATGAGACAACGACGTCGTTTGAAAATACATTCAAGTTGAACCAACGTGATCATGTGAGTAATTCAACAATATTGCTTAGTTCCAAAAAAGACAGATAGAAGCAGCAGCGCTAGAAAAAGACCGACCCAAAGAATCCATAATTGTCGCGGAATGGAAGTGAGCAAATTATCAAAAAATTTGAAACTTTAGTACCAGTTTTATTATGTAAGCTTTTAAAGGCAATTCATTGATGAATACGCAAGAAAAGGCAAGGAACCGACGAACTGTCTGGAACACCTGTGGAAAAACACCTAACCTTTTTCGGAAAAGTTTGGTTGCTGGGCAAGTTTTCGCTTTTGACACAAAAGCTTCGTCAAGCCAAATGACTAGGTTACGAGGTTGGTCGAGATTTAAGGCGGAATGAGAACCAATCAGCTAAGTCAGGCTAAATCTTTGTTAGGTGTCGACCGAGGGATTTTGTGTGTTAGGGTGGGTGACCAAGTGTTAGGCCGATGGGGAAACCTATATGGATTTGGGTCTAGCCCAGGGTCTAGTTCTTCTGGTTCGGTTCAGGTGATGATTCCTCTTGAACGTCGTTTGCACTTTCCGTCCGTCTGTGTAGATGAGCTAGTGCTACGATAGTTGTGTAAGAGGGACTCTGTGAACTTTGGTCGGGTTGGGATTTCAATCCCCCTGTTTTTGTTAACGATTCTAAGTGAATTGACAACCACACAGTCACGTGTCAACTCGGCTTATCTAGGAGGGCTTTCCATACGCTCGCCGGTTCCACACCCTCGATTCTGTTCACGCTATGAGGCTTGGTGATTTCCACCGCCTCGGCTATCAGCTGATGTAGTATGAATCGCAATCCCCGTCTTAAAACTTCCACATTATCCAAATCTATTCTATATCCCGTGTCTAAGGCATGTACCGCCATCGCTGAGTCTTGGCCAGCGTTTGGTATTCTTCCGCATTCCCTGGTGGTTTGTTTATTTTCCTTTTATGATCACCAATTCTGGTGTGCAATTCCCTGGCAGTTTGTCCTATGTAAACCTTAGTGCAATCGTTGCAATTAATTTTATACACACAGTCCCTAGTCCTTTCAACCGGAAGGGAATCTTCCAATTGCAAAAAAACTGAGCGTAGCGTTTTTGCCTTCTGGAAAGCTACTCCAGTGTTGGCTAAGTTCAGTAGTCTTCGAATAACCTCCGATGTTCCTGCTTAATATGGAATGACTGCTGTGCCAATCCATTACTTACTGGATCTACATACCGGAGCCAATATCCTTCTTAGTTGACGCCTAATCAAACTCACTGGGTATCCTATTTCTTGAAGCCTGTTTGCAATCTCGATTTGAGCTGCCGTTCGGTCGATCTCTTCTGTGCACAGCGCTCTGACTCGACGGAACATCGATGAGACAATACTGGCGTACACGGACTTTGGGTGTGCTGATGAGTAGTTTAAGACGGTTCCTGTGTCTGTGGATTTCTGGTAGATCGTATTTTTTAATCTTCCGCCACTCCTATGTGTTATACAGTCCAGGAAGGGTAATGTGCCCGAGATGGACTTTATTTCTATGCTAAAATTGATTTAAACTATTGAGATAGTCGTGGAAGCTGTTCACGTTATCTCGTTTGATTACAACAAAGGTATCGTCAACATAACGCCAGGCGTTTTTCACCTGATTGAACACCTACCCTTCTCTTTTCCGAAAGTTGACTAGACGGTCAGCAGGAAATGACCATATCTGTTCAATTGGATGATGTCCGAGTTTTCCACATTCTGTTGTTCAGTATAAACTTTTATTGGGTGGTGGTTACAGATATAGTTAAGTCAGTCACTGTCATATTCAATCAAGCGCACTTTCTCCAGACGCCATCTTTCAGCGTTTCCATTATTGCCTACCACGTTTTGACTGCGTGTAGTGCTTTGAATGAGCAGCTCTGATTGTCATTTTGGACACTTCTACTTGTGTGTTCCCATTCACCATTTTACGAATCAATAATTCATATGGTCTTGTATGTATCAATATTATCTTCCCTGTCTCGTGTCTGTCTCATCGGCTTAGTTTTGTCCGTGTTTGCAAAAGTTTGCTTTGAACACCACAAAATTACCGACGACGGGACGAATGTCCATTTAGTCATTATCATTACATCTTGAGTTTAGGATGTTTCTGAGAAATAGCGGGGAATTTCTTTGGCACTGTGCATCCATTGACATTTTTTCACAATGCTAATATACATCCTTCTTTTCTACTTATTTCCCTGTTATCTCGCTTGTCTGTAGCGCGTAGAAATCTCTCCGATGAGAGAAGTTGACGATGTTCGCTTTGAGATTAGTTTCGCACAGCTTGCGGCGAGCATGTTTGTTCAGTTGTGTTAACCGACTATACAACAGATTCTTTGACGTTTTGATTTTACGCTTTGTTCTTTACAAAGTTCAACCTTGTCAGTCGAAGTGGTGAACTTTTTCCGCAAAATACTTGCTGTAGAACGTGCTGCTCTTCTGTAAGGGAACTTCAGGTAGAAATATTCAGTTTGGTAGTTACATGTAGTAAATCCGCTCTTCAGAAAATAGGCCCCCAAATGCTCCTTTGAAGTGACTAGCTGGATCGCTGTTAAAATAAGGGACGGTCGGGCGTGCTTTATGTCCAGACAGGACAGCCATTTCCGATCGAAGCTGCCCAGTTCCACTAAGCAGACCATAACTGAGGAGTAGTTAACTGGATCGGCTACCTGTTTTACTGGTTTACCTTGCGAATGGACAGGTGATTGGAGATAAGTAGTACTTTTTCTATTTAAGCTTTTTGCTTCCCAAAACTAGCAAAGTGCACAATACCGGTCTGGCAAATTCATAAGGAACAAGCAGTGCATCACACAGATTGCTGGTCCACAACTGACCATCTGCAACACATCGCTTTCTGTTGTCCTATATAAGAAATCAACGGCGGGAATGCACAAAGTCGCTGAAGAAACTGAAAAGCCATGGAGGAAGAATTGGGATATAACAGGGCTTTAAACGTTAACTAGTGAAACAGAGGTTCCACAATGAGAAAACAGAATTAAAGCTGGCCATACATTTTGGACCCATGTGCGAGATTTTGCCAGTTTTGTCTTTTAAGGACATCATATAGTTTTGGGACGCAGATTCCTTAGGTGTTGCGTCACTGAATGCTCAATCATTTGTCACATCACCCGGTCGGAAATGAGGCATAAGATCGCCTGGTGCAGCACATTCACTTGCTTGGAAACATCATAAACGAAAGATTCAGCTGGGTTCCACGTGAGTCTTTCGCAAAACCAAATTTGTTTGCAAATGAGTGTATTTCGCTAGTTTCGTGCAATTTCGTTTCAAGTAGAACATAGGTTTGACGGAAACACGGGGACTGCGCCTACCTGATGAGCCCCAATTTGGGCGAAACCGGTCGTGGGCTGTCGAAGAATTTTCAGCAATCTTATGAGTAGAGTATTACGATCATAAGATCGCCTATTTGTTTTTCACATCCTATCCATTTTACTTCAAACTACTCTATTCCCGAGAATTCGAATAATAAATTATAGGAGTCTCTTCAACAGGCGATGCGCTTCTGGATCACCTGACTCAAGTTTGGCTTGGAACTACTATACGTTGAGCCGGGTGTCTAGAACTCGTACAACAGAGGGCGTTCTGGAATGATTATTCACTGACCAGTCAAATAGCTGTCCCATACTTGAGAACAAACAACCCTCAGTCAGTTAGTACCAGAGGATTAGGGCCCTGAACTCCCCGTATGTGTCTCATTGAAACCTCTAGGTTTAATGCACAGAATTGCTTCGCTGTCTTCAGAAAAGCCTTAAAAAAGACTTGGTAATTTAGTGTGCACAGCAGATTGTTGAGTGACTGGGGAAACAGAACACAAAAGGGCGATATTGTTGACCAACTGAAACAAGGCACACACATGCAGCTAACCGGTATTGTAACATGTAAATGCGCTCACGGAATGCTTTTCCAGCTAATGTTACGACGTACGCAGCTCTACTGGGCTCAGCCATTTAGACATAGCGATCATCAGCAAACCACATTCCCCGAACGTATTCATTGCAGGTGGACATATGGGACAAAATTCTTCGAAAATTTAAAGGATTTGTCTAGATTGTCCATTCAGTCCTGTGGCATTAGGACAACTTACTATACCGTTGAATTCATCCGCGACAAGAGGAGAAACTCTGAGGAATATTTGCACTCAAACAATCTGTTCAATCAAGCTCTACGCGAAAAGCAAAGTGAGCGATTTTGTGACATTGATGTGACAAACTGAGAGCGATTTATCATCGTCAGCACAAACAACTCTCACCATCAAACTTGTGTACGTCTTATCGTGTTATCAGTTGCCAAGGCCTTGATCACTGGCAAGTAATGCAGTGGGACAAGGGGGCTGTACATTTTGGGCAACAGCTTGAAAGAGTTGATTTGTGACTGTTATTGCATGAAAATGTGAACATTTTATGCCGGACATAGGAAGCTTTAGCTCGGATCCAAGGATGATATTGGGTAAGCGCGTCTTTTTTGTTGATTCTTTACGTAAACCGCTCTACGTTCAATTTATTAAAGGACACTCTGGTGCGATTTCTGACATATTCAGTTATTTTTAATCGTAACTGTCACGTGATCAGCACTTGACCCTGAGTGTTTTCAACAATTGGGCTAACCCTCCAAGTTGACATGACTTCCTAAATTTTCCCACTTAATAATCGAACCAGGTTGTTTTGGGATTCATAATGGAGGCTCCAGCTGATTTATGCATGCAACCCAAGCAAACCTCAGAAAAGAAATTTTCAGGAAAAAAGGAAGATTGTGGGTGGTGGGACGAGAACAGATTGTGGTAAGGAGTCTGATTACAAAAGCCTATTGCCTCTCATTCGCAGTCCACCCAGGTATCTAGGAAAAAATAGCGCCAGGCCCGAAATGGCACAGGCTCTCCCACTCGGGTGGAGAAAGCCTTATTGGTCCTTCCAAAGTAAATTGTTCAGAGGCTAAAATTAAATATGTTTACCTATTGTGATTCAGACCCATAACTTTAGTCCTTCTCGAATGAAAACGGAGCTTGTTCCTGGATCCGGTTAAAAATGTTTTTTTTTCTGGCTAATGAATGTCTCAGCTGAGTGTTGCATTACTACCGTCACTTGCTGCCTGACTTACCAGCGCTTCAGTCTTAATATCGTCAGACCTGATCTGTTGTTGTCTTTTGGCCTGATAGACCACGAGCGCAATAGAAGACTTAGCCGTGATGCTCCAAAAAATATTTTCAGATAAATTGTGGCTCTGATAAAAACATTGTTAAAGGACTTGAAGTTGTTTCTAGTCACGCCATCAAGAGTTCGTTCTATTCCAGTTGACTGCATCACTAAACGAGATCATCGGCATTATGGTTTTAGGAAAGGAAGATCTTCAACTAACAGCGATTTTGCTCAATTCTGTCAAAACTGAGATTTATATTGAATAAAGTTTTCCAGTCCATTGTTAGGTTACTCGACTCCTGCTAGAGTCAGCTTGAAACTGTCTTTCCTATGATGTTATTCCTATAGAAAGAAGTTTTCATTTTATCTGACTATGCACTCACACGTCGTCACTGGAAGCGTTTTCTGATTAAAGAACATTCATGATTGATTGCTCCATGAAACAGATAGAATTTCAGCGGCTTGTTTGTCTTCACCTCGTTCAGCTGACATAAAATCAATCAAATATTTCCGTTCCAGATGTTATCCTCCAGCCATTTCGTTAGAATCGGCTTCGTTGCATTTTTCGTCGCTTACCTGCTTGAATTACTGGTTTCTAGTTTGCCTGGAACTTTGTGACAAGAGCTTTCTGACAACTTTTATTAAAATAGTTCGGACACGTAGACGTGCACGTCGGCTAGTTGACAGCCGGCAGGATGTAGGGCAGTTCGGTAGACTGAACCTTCGACAAAGTATCTCACACATTTCACTTGGAACAAACACTAGCTGTGTGCGTTCATCTGAATGCATTCGTCGGTGTTACGTTTCGTTTGGGGCGGGAATTCTTGATGCGTAAAACCCGAGGTTCCAATGCAATAACTCTTTTGCCAAGGTTATGTCAATGTTTCTCCCGATTTTTTTTGTCGAGGGCTACAAAAGGTACGATTAGCTCAAGGGTTGGTTGCTGCTCTTAATTTGTGCACACCGAAAGTAATCATATCACGGATCGCAGTTGTCTTAAAATATCTAATATATTCGTTTTGTTTTAACGAGTTGCGTTCATTATGTTCCAGCCGTTTGATGGAAAATATTTCATCCAAGTTTTATTTAGATGAATGAATTTTCGCTTAGCAAAACTCCCACAAATTAAGTTAACGTTAAAGGCAGACTCGGATTAATCTCAGCTAGCTTTATGGATTATGATAACCTTCAACTGAATATGCTGCAGAGCGATTGCCTCAGGATTCGTTTGGGATGATATTCAAAGTATCGAAGTAATTTTGTTGATATGCTATCACTTATAATTTTAACGAAAACCTCTGGACCACTTTGTACTTATTGCACCTTTCCTTTGGATCCTGTGACACACCTAGCTTTAGAAGTTCCATCCATAGCACTTCGTAGCTGAATGCCACAGTGGACATATTTGCAGAGAAACGCTCGTATACATATTAAGTCAGAGGGGTCAACTGAATTCTCTCTGGGGCCGAAAAGGAGCCCAGATGGTTGCATGGGTTTAAGGGACTTTTCAGCAACCAAATCCAATGCCCGGTTAATCAGACTGCTTCAGTCAAAATGGTTTCTGTAAACATTTAGTTTCTGTTAAACAACAACGTTCTTGTAAAGAATCCGTAGGAACTGAAGTTGGAGTACGATACTTCAGTGTACAAACAATGTTTTCCACTGGGTGGTGGACGATCCCCTTCAACTACGATCTTCCTAATAGATTATCCCCTAATAGATTTGTTGTTTAATCGGCTTTACAGCGAAAACCTCACTAGGTAAAATTTATCACAAACAGTCGAAAAGCTGATAACAATTGGTATCTAAGTTCATTCCAATCGATCCATCTTCAAAATAGATCCCCTAACTAGCCTTACTGAATGTATGTAAATATAGCACTGTTCTTTGAAAAGACCATAAAAATAAAACACCCCTTAGTGGAGTAATTTTTGGCACACGAAAACGGTCTCCTATTCCAACCCCTTCTGCGAAACTTAACACTCAGGACTGAACAGAATGTATCTGGATGACTGACTTACTCCTAAAGAAGCGAAATGCTCTTTCTGGAAATGCGTCTACATTGACCTGATTCGTTTGCTATAATTCCTTTGTGTGGGTCATGAGAGCAGTTGATGCTTTAACCCGCCACATTAGTGATATGTTTTTTTTACGTCCGCTTGGCCGGAATTGGACGAAAGGTTCGTCTTGTATACGGACGAGGCATCATTGTTTGAAAGGTACCATATTTGAAGTTTCACGTAACGTAACTGAAGGATGAGATGAAGCAAGGCAAGATTAGCCAGTATTTCTGAAGATGCTAGCAACAGCTGTTATTTTCTTGTTATATGACGATACATCTGCATAGCAACTTGCTATGTTTGATTGTTTCCATTCAGATTTGGTGATATTAAAATGTCACCGCCTCCTCATGGCTCAGATGGCGATGGCTAGTGATCATTATACAGGTCCAGCACGTTGTGAGCATCATAAAAGTGGAAGTGTACTGAACCCCTTAACACCTCACTTCACGGGAAATAGAAAATCCCACCTACTCTCCCGGAAGCTATAATCAATAATCGGCTGCGAGTGGAGGTTGCATAGAGCATGCGATTGTTTCACAGAAGGAACCATCCTCAAGGGACCGTTTTGGACTTAATGATGGTGTGGGGGAATTTGGGAAATTTGGTGGAGAGTTAGTCTAGTAAGTATAACCAGTCTGTGCTAGGAAGCCAAGAATTAGCGTGCAGCTATTTCATCCATATTGCGAATCATTCGCAGCGCGCATCTCATGAAACTCAAGAATCCTTCGAACCTGCGGCCTCCCGGCTAGCTGTTTGAATACTTAAGCGTTCCGCCACGAGTGGCTGATCAGCAGCGTGATTAACTCAAACTTACATAGGATGTAGCGCCGCTTCACCTCCAATCAGGGAATTCAAATCAGTTGCCCAATAGTCGATTGGATCTCGAGTGGCGACTTCTGCCATGAAAGTTTAACGCATCTTGTGAAATTATTCTTTCTGTGAGCTGTCTAAAGACTGATGGTTGTTTGTGGAGCTTTGGAAATTTTTAGCGGGAATTTAGCGTAGACAGACTTCACTTGCAGGACGAACTCTCAGTTGATCATTTGAGAATTCCAGGAAAGTGTCTCCCTGGAGAGAGAGCATTGTACTGTGCGACATTTTCTTGACGGGGTACCGTTTTGTGCAACTTCGATACTGCTTCTGATTCTATTGACGTCAGAGTCCCTACAGAAGTTTCTACCATGCTAAAGGCACCTTCAAACGGTATACTGGTTCTTGTGAAAAGCCACAACTTACAATAAAATTGAGCTCCTGGTTGGATGACGTGGATGCTGATTATCAGAGTTTGACTACAGTTTCCTCGGGTTTTCAAACCTGTGGTTTTTGGTGGTTTGTCATAGGCATTAAAGAAAAGCGCGAATGTGCGGGATGAAACATTTTTGGGCCGTTGCAACTCGCAGTTTAAACTTGGTGTGGGTGAAATTTTATGGCTCAGTCAAAACCCTGACTTATTCTCCAAGAAATGTTTTCTGTGTCGTGGTCATAAAAACAACGTTTTCTTATCACCAAAAGTAAGCTGCTTAAAGTCACCGGCTTTAGTCGACAAGCTTCCTCGATTTTTTAGCATGAATGCAGCCGTTTTACAAGGAATCAACTTGACGTGTCTCTTAATCCACCTTTCCGTAGGGCGCACTTCGTGATCATCCCCCTATGATTTTGGGTTTTGGACTTTGGTTTTTGCACTTCACTTCATTTAAGCATTCGCAAAATGCATGCCAGTCAAAGAAGAGGGTACAGGTGTGAACAACTCAGATAACTGATTAGTTTTTGCCAAATGTTTCCCTATTGTCACTGAATTATCACTGAGATCATCTATTATTTACAGACAATTCCCTTTTAATAATCGTTACTGGGCACGCACATTTTGTTTGCAAAAAATTTCCCCTCAACTGAACAGTCACTGCTGATTCCCGAGGTTATGCAATGAATTTAGTGGAGGGTATACATTCCGCGTGAACGGACAGTATAGAGTACAAGCTCTCCATCTACAAGCAACCTTTAAAAGTACACTGACTTGTGTTACTTACTCAGATATGTTATTGTGTTCAACTAGAATAAATCAATCCCGCTCCACCAAACACATACACATTGAACAGTATCGCAAAAAATTCGGGTTTATAAGATAAAGTGTACATGCGCTTTAACAATGTGCTGCTCTATTTGGTGAAAGCTCCAGTGTTTCTCATTGAAATATCTTCATCAAGAAAATGGCGTGTAAAGTGTAGCAAACTCACATATACGCCACAGCAGCTAATCTGTGGGTTAATTAAGCGCCACTGTGTTAGCTGTAGTTTTTTCCCGTGCTAGGCGCATTTTTCGGGCCAAAGCTCTTCCAGCGCTTCCCCTGGAGAGGTTCTCATTTGGCTGACTTCTCAACAAGGCTGAAGTAGGTTTGTGGCGGACCCTGACTCGATATTATTTCTACTACTCGTTTTTATAACAGTAGGCAGCAAATAACATCTTTGTGAGCAGCGCGCGCTGCACGATATCTAAATTTCGATTGACTGGCTCCTAACTTTCGCCGGGAAGTTCGTTTTGCTAGTTTTATGAGGGTCGTAAACTTTTTGTGCGCACTGTGTTCATTCAGAACAGGAAAACTCCACTGAAATCACACAAACTTATACATCTCCCGCAGTAAGACATTGAATTCTGTTCCCAGGCGGCGAAATCAAATAACATCCGCGGTCTGTAAGTGGACAGTTAAGAGAATTCAGTCTGGCTTGAATTATAATCGGACCATTTCACTCCAGTGCTGGTTGTTTTATTGGACCTGGCCCGCTTAACTGTTTGTAAGTCAGTGGTTTAAATTACGCAAAAGTTTTGAAATTTTCGCTGCCCAATATTAGACGATAAATTAATGTGTAACTGTTCTACCATCTGTAAGCATCTTTATTGAATAAATATATTCAACTGCCACGTTTGTTCTTCGGGTTTTAAAAACTCAACAATCACATACGTGGAAAAATTCGGGCCTAAAAAGACCGCGCTGCCCTACCTAGCTTGCATTGGTGTGCATGCCAATGAAGGCACCGATGTGAAGAATTACGTGCACAAAAGCGATCTGTATACACAGCAACTGGGGAAATAAATACATCTGAAGGGGCTTTCAAGAAAGTGGGCACTGCGTACAATCGCCTGATTGCTTTAACCATTAGGAGGTCGAGGTTCATAGCTACAACTTAAGTGGAGTTGCGATAAGGTGAAAACAACTAGAATGGTCTAGCAAACAAGTAAATCCTCCTCTTCTGCGATTGCACATATTTTAGCTCATTTTGATGGTCTTTTCGTTTTTATCTCGCACACTTATTGATAGATACAACCCGACCGCGCTGCATCATAGTAGGAACAAATGAAAAGTTCGAATCTGCAAAATGGAGTTCACTTGCCGTGTACTGCATCATTTCCAGATAAATGGTCAGTGTATGTGGCCCAAAGAATAGCTGCATTTGTGGTTTGGCTGCCCGATCTTCATTTATCTATGACTGCTTTTTAAAACCGAAGACCAACGATTCTAATGGATGTAACATTGACTTTTGCACCCTATGACTTTGGAGGAATTTCAGCAGGTATTACTAGATTTGTTGCAATTGTTTGCGGGTTTTGTACAGTTCACATCCACATAACTCTGGTTCAAGCAGCCCTCATTCCGTCCTGGTGAAATCAGTCTAGTTATCCCGCACCAGGGTGGAAAGCATTGGTCTCGAGCTGTGCTCTTATTAACTCCCATCAGTAATGCATATAACTTGACGTTGCCGGAGATTCAACTCCGAAGCAAGCAAGTTCCCACTACTACACCAGTGCATGCTGGATGCACCCGAATTGTCAGTTCTGAACAAGCAAACCTGTTCACGCTTGACAGCTGTGATTGGTTTGCCCGACGGCTCCAACAGCGGCCGAATGACTGCCCTGGGTTTCTCGATCGGCCGACCGGCCCTTCAAATTTTCCCAGTCAGTTTTTACTAAGAACGCTTGAAACGTGCTGCGCAATTCTTGGTTATTAGTATACAGCTGAGGAATTTTTTGAATTCACATCTACATCACCCTTATCTTAAAAGTTCTCCTCCTTTCCTGGCGAAAGTTTCCAACCCTAAAAGTGACCACGATGGCCTGGTCAGGGATGACAATTCACTTGCGTCCACTATGCGCTGGTGGGGTACTGGTAACATTCATATCAGATGTTCGGAGTTTAAACGTCGGCACGGCCAAGGGTATGGACTGTTGATGAGTTCTAATAAGAGCGGAACTCGAGTCCTGTACTCCCTCACCAGAATAACTTCAAGACAAGCACGGGACTGCACAAAACAGAGTGAGGTGGACGCGACTTGTTAGATTTTATCACACGTTTATTTATGAGGTTGCGCAGACTGATAAATATCAATTGTGTAGCCATCAGAATGCCCTCTATTTCATTCCTTAGAAAGGTATCTTGTTGGATTATAAATATAGCAAACACGCAGAACAACTGACACTTGTGATTGAGGTGTTCTGGAATTATTGATGATGATCATCATACGAATGTGTTCAGTTTGTGGAGAGCTCTCAACAAGACACTACATTGTTTGTAAGCTGGACGGAATTCCAAGTTTCCACAGTTGTTTTCGATCCTATAAGTTATCGAGACGTCCGATTCGTGTACTTTAATTCTCACACAGAAACCGATTGCATTTGGGTCAAAGTTTTAGCATGGTTTCAGTTGGAATGTGAATTTGAAATTTTAGTGGAAATGGCTAAATGGTACAAGCCATGCATAGCTACATTTGTCTGACTTGTTTAAGATACAATTTAGCCTAAAAGCTAGCAAGCCATTTAACATTTCTCATTTACCATTTTTCACACTCGTCAATACTATGGTATGGTTTTCACACTCAACGTTTTAACTAACTTTTAGCTGTTCGGTAGACCTTGGTGGTGTTTCTGTATCGTTTTTAAAACATCATTGATGATAGAAAATATTTCCAATCCAGTAGAGCGTAAACAGAACCATTGGTAAACAATTCAGTTTTTTGCGTTCCAACCGTCACTGTGGTACTAGCAAAGATGGCCTGCATATTCCATGTAGTATAACTCTCATGCAATCAAGCAATTTGTAGTCGAAGCTGAGCAGAGTCAAAAAACAAGAACTCAACTCCAGTGACTTGCGAACAACG
>SJOL01006822.1:849404-887368 GCA_004794785.1 Opisthorchis felineus | reverse complement strand
TTTTAGTTCAGTCCATTTCACTATCCATTTACTTCACTGAGGATACCTAACTGTCCAACAAATCCTGAGGGGTCGTCTTTGGTAGAGTTCCCTTATTTGGTAAGCTGGTAACGCTGAAACCGCCTGCCCATTTTGACTCGGCTGCAAAAACCCGGAGATTACAACACACTTGAAAACTTTTGATTGACAGGTACGTAATTTAGGAGATTTTAGAATGTTCCCGACTTTCTGAGAAGATTAGAACAAGAGGCCTTCTGAATAGGAGTTTGAACACCACCAATTAGCTCGCAGGGGCTAGTTGACAGTCTGGTGGAAATCCAGTTGTGCAAAATTTCACAGACACAACGCTTACTTCACAGTTGGCAGCAAAGAAAGGAAGAATTGGATCCAACTTTCGACCTCATGGAGATGATAAACATTAGGTGCCACCAATGGTACAGTGCTCCTCCCTCTAAGGACCCCAACCTGGAGACAGTTTTGATGGCATAGAATGTGGTCCCATTTCAGCCCCGTTTCGAGGAAAATTATCACTCCAACCGAAGAGGAAAATTAAGATGCGCATTCATATCACTGTCGCTTGAATGACGCTCCTTCTGTCCCCGCGCACTTATTCTGGTGAGCCCACATCAAAGAGAATAAGCAATGGTCTCGAGTTTTGCTCTTATTAGAGCTCATCAGCACTGCATATCCTTGGCCATGCCGGTCATCTGGCGCATGAGGTGAATGCCCACGCATTACCTCTTCAGCCTACTCGGAACACACCTGGTTTATCCTAATAGGTTAAACTCGAGTTTGGTTTGGTCTTTCCGAAGTTGTACTCTAGAATATAGGAGGACTTTTCAAACAAGATTAGTGTGGTATGAAGTCTCAACGGCCTACTTGAACAAACCATACCGCCATTGGTCTTTCTGCAAGTGGCGTTACTCGAGAAACCAGTTAACACTAAGTCACGCGGACTAAATCCGCGTAACTGAGTGATGGGCGGCGCATTAATCAGGCCGAGTAAAAGCTAACCCGCTGCTAATCACTTGTACGTGGCTGAACGACGTCACTTTCAAGATTATAATGAGACAGTCGTCAATTCGAATAATTACAGTGCTCGTGATTCTCAACAATGGTTTTCCATTTTCCATCTTGCGTTTATTTTGACATACAAGACGAAATGCATACACGGCCCTAGTAAATAGTTGGGTTACTGAATACCTAGAAGAGTAGTTCCCAACCTCTGGTTCCCAAATCCCCTTTACGAGCATATGCGAAGGTTATTTTCATCTTTTTGAAGACTTGTCACAAGATATAGACCAAACATCGCCCAGTTCTTCCTTCCGCCTCTCAAATCACTGGTTTTGCTTATGTAGGGTACTCGTCTCCATAGGCAGAATGCATCGGACGGACCCGGCATGCTTTGCACGGATCCGGCTGGAAGGCACGTTCCAGCTCCCAAAAATAGCAGTGTTAACCCGCAAGAGGAAATATCTCAGTGACAACAGGATTTGGTACATACCCAGTTTTATCAGTAGGCAGTCAGGCCCGAACAACAAAATGCACTGCCAATAATGCTATGTCGATTCGTGACCGGCTATTTTAGTCGAAGAAGTGTCAGGTGGGTTCCGCAAAAGTTAACTGAAGTTAGCAACGTACGATTCCTGAGATTGCATCGAGTTCCGGTTTGATAGTTTGATAAACTATGAATCCAACCTTTCTGCTATGGTTGTCGTCTTTCGTCAATTGTGCTAGGTTGCACACACAGTACAGTTTCGTCATGAAGCGACTGAAAGCAGCTGAACACTCTGGTGCAGATTCAGCTTTTTTTAATGCACAAGGATGTTAAAAATGCATCTACGTGAGGCTGTTGGGCTAGTCTTCTTGGTCGGAGTGGAAATTTCGAGTTGACCATCCAACGGCAGCCTTTCCCAAAAATACCCGCAAGGCTGAATCCCCATTATCTAAGAACAGAATATGTCCGAGGTTGTTCGCCAACAAAACATAAAGCGTCTCAGTAGACCAGGCGTCTCAAAAAGCGTTTTCACAAACACAATATTCTGATCTGAAGTAATAGTGGCGTTCCCCAATGGCTCTAACTTCAATATACTTGAAGGAATATTGGACTAGGAACAATTGGTCACATTTTCGAAGTTGAACCCGCCTGGTCGCATTGCCTGCACTCACAACAAACACTGAGAAACTGAATCAGAGAAAACTCATCCACTAGCTGTCTAAGAACATGTTCTAGGTTGGACAGGAAACTTTGATTCTCACAAACCTCAGTTCTCCTATTTGGAAGCTATGAAAGCTCTGCTGTGGGGAACCACTTACCTACGGCCTTTGTCCTCAGTGCACAGAGTGAAACCGTTCAAAGAATTATTATAAAGCATAACGGAGGTGAGTCATGTGGACTAATGGCCGAGCCTCCTCATAAAAGAAACATTTTCGTACAATTTATTGGTATAAGGAAGGGATTTAGGAGTTGCTTAATGGAGATTCCGTGCTGCAATTGAAGTCAATCTATGATGGAGAGGCGCGAAACTTTGCACAGCTGATCAGCAGTACGGGTCCAGTGACATTCGAACTCGCAACCTCCCGGCTACTAGTTGAAGAAAAAGTCATTCAACCATGAGCGGCTAATCAGCAGTGCTGTTCGAGTAACTATTTTTCGGTACAACTCGTAGAGACCGAGCACGGAAGTCTTCAAAAAATTATTCAAACTGTACCTTGTTAACTAGCCTTTTGGTCTTAGGTAAGATGGGTTTTCTAATTTGTACACTGGATCTTTCTCGTAATTTTAGTGGTACAATTCAGCGGACCCATCTACAACAATAAACGGTACCGCCAGGGAATCACACTTTCCGAATCTCAAATTCGAATGTCTGTTCTAACCAAGGTGAGGTTTTTTCAACATTTTATCCATATTTATATATGACGTTGAACGGCTGTGTTTAAACTACTGGAAGGTGGGCCGCTGGTCCGGGACTCTTTAGTTTCGTGAGGTGCGCACTGCTGATGATTCCAAATAAGCATAGGACAGCTATATAGTGCTCTTCGGCTTTTTCGCATAGATTGGCTTCAATTACAGGACAAAATCTCTACAGAACAGGTCGTGAAAGCAACATGCCGCCTCAAAAAGATCGCTATCTTGTGCAACCTTTGTGTAAGAATGGACCGTCCTCAACAATGCCTCGGGCACCGATCAAAAGTAGTGCGTGGACAACTTGTACATAAACCAGATAAAAGTTCTCGAGGACGGCCTAGAGTTCGTTTGCGTAAAAGGTCGGTACATTAGGGGTTAAGTCTGAACAGCCACAGGGCAGTAGCTTGGAGAAACTTGCGTACGATTGAGCGTGAGCAATATAACCTAACTGGCTAGACTGAAAAGTACTTAATTCAGCCGATTGAATACACATACCACCTAACTCCAACAGGTCAGGTGCCTTTATGATCGCACACTCTGTGTTTCCTGAAAAGTCCCCCATCATAACATGGATGACGAAGACGGATGATCGTCTGCGTAGCTCTACGAGCGAGCTAGCCTGGAGGTCGCGGATTCGAATCTTTCCCGAGGTTCACGAGAGGTGCACTGCTGAAGCTAACCAGCTTCTGAGCTTTTCAGCATAAAGTGTTTTCATTTGCAGGACGAAGTTACATCTGAGATACGGAACTGGTAGGAATATTGGTAGGAAAAGTGGTACTGAGAGACACTATCGGACACTTGGTGTCTGAGGGGCAATATTAGCCGTGGGTTCATTGCCTGTACATATGGATGACCATAGTGGGCTCACATTTTTTACAAACTGTTTATGAGTGATATAGTCAGGTATTCCGATTCCACTGCTTCAAACGGTAAAATCAAACTAACTTTAACCAGCCGGAAATCACGTGAAAGGTTCCAATAGCATTTGAATAGTACTCGACAAAAAATGGAACATCTAAATTAATCCATCATGAAAATACAGCTCCACAAGACGTGGGGCTGATCTTAATTTGGACCAAATGGAACCGATCAAGCATCCCCTGGTTTGAAGCACTCACTTAACTGGCGAGTGTTCATGGGCGGTTTTCTGCTCCGTTGTGCTGCATGAGGAAAGTGCACCGTAGATGGAGGTTGTCTTTGTGGATACCTGCGTTTTGTTAAGCCAATAAAATTTTGAGGAATGGAAGGTTGCTCTAACGATGAGGCAGTCTTTAGTCAGGGAGAATTGGTGGGGCAGAATCTTCATAGTTGCCAGAATTAGAAAAGCAAGTTCATCTTTTGTCGACCCGACATGACGGATATAGCTACCCAATGGGGCTTAGATGTCAACCAAATTTTTTTGGCTAATTCACCGCTTCACCAGCAGACGTGGAGAAGTGCACGACAAATTGTATAGCACAGGTATCTAAAACAGTTTGAATTTATAAAATGTGACATTCAGAAAGCAACATATATACCGGTCCACCTCAGCCACAATTGAGAAATGAATTAAAATGGATTGAGTCGACATGACGCAACATCACAATGCAGGTGAAACCCAGCTGATCCGTTGAGGTCACTGGAATGTGAAGCAGTGAAACATCATGCATACCGTTATTATTCCTCAACCATTTGGTATCTCAAACTTTGCTAAAAGTAGTCTTTGGCACCATAATCCCCCGCAATAATGTCCCGGCATAGATTCATCCTCAAGAGACAACGAAAGTAGAGTCGTACAAAGTGAATCCGTATTTTCCTTTCAACTGGATCTCGATTACTTAGGTTTTGCTTTTGATCGGCTACTTCCGGAATTATGCTGATTCCCTCCTGTGGTGAACAACATATGTCGGATTTATTCCTGGAGTGAATGAAAATTTTGAGAAGTGGTTGGTCAACCACAGTGGACAGTACTGTGAATCTCTATGGGTTGGGTGGTGCGCATATCATTGCAGTCCTCTTATATTGATATAACATTTAGCGGCCATAAAACCTTTATTTATCAATGTGGTGAGGCTTAAGAATCCAGCAATTCCCGCCAGAACACAGGTTCATAAAATTCAAACATTCCCGGAACGTTGGCAAAGATGTAGCCACGTACCTCAAGAAGTTGAACTACAAAGCGGTCGTGGGTAAAATCGGTGCAATTGGGGTGTGACAACAACAAGATTTTGCAAGCACGACCAGCACCTTCAAATTTACAAAAGCAAAAATGTCGTCTTTTGCCGAAGAATGACCGGGCTAGTGTAGGTCGGTCACAAAACGTGTACGCTTCAAGCAACAAGTGGTTGACTTGGAGAGCTGACACTTTATTGATTACTATCGGAATACTTATAAAAACAACGGTCCGGTTCGTCTAAAAGCAGTCACCATGGGGAATAACAGCGGGAACCAAAATATCACACTTTAATTTTGGTGGTCCAGGGTTGCGTCATTGCAAATTACACTGCGGGTCAGACATTTGTTTTGAAGGCTCTGGGTGATGTCTTCAGTCTCGCTAACAAATTGCACCAGCCACCAAGAAAATGAGGAAGTTCAATATGGAATCTAGGGACCTTTTGAGACAACGTAAAACCACGGTCTTATATGACCCCAGACGTTTCTGCCATATATAGCAGTATTATAGGTCAGCATCCTGCTATACTCCGTGTTTTTATCGAGCAAAACGCAAAAAATTAAGTGGATTAGACTTTTGAATCACTAGCCCAACAGAACAAAACTAATATCCGTTGCTTGTTAGATGGTCTGGAAACCTTTTCAAACGAAGGATTTAGGATGAACTATCTATTCGCACAACGCGGGAACAGCCAATACTCCGTCCTACCTGTTAGCCACGGTTCCAAATACTGTTCTTCCAACTCGATTCCCTATGCTTCAACTATGCCATTTAGGCAATATCTCCTAAAAACTAAATATACGATTCTAGCTCCAAGGTATGTTTTCGACGCGGCAGAACTCCATGTCAAATAAGTCAACAAAAATCACTTACACACTATTTTCGCTGAATGTGGAAGTCTGCCGTTCATACAAGACTCTAGCTCAACGCAAATCGGACGAGCTATGCCTTTCGCAAACTACACATCACATGCGGCAGATTGATTATTTTGTGCTCTTGAGTGTTCCATGCAGGTCACTTTGATGAGGGAGATTCACTGTGCTGCAACTGTTTGTTAATGTCACTGTCTTCTAGGAAAGCTTCTACTGTTCGCTCCCCCGGGATATAAAGCAGACAGTCATTCCATAAATTCAAACTATTGTCATACTGGTATATGGATGACACCAAAGTATGATCCGGTTTCGATTCAATACATATTATCGGACCTCAGAGAAACCAACTGCGAAGCCAGTAAACAAACACGTAGTGAATCATTGTGCGCGCCTACTAGGCCAGCGCCCACGGTAGGTTAGCTGTCGCTTTTCCGGCGAGTGACAGGTCTCGGGATTAAATTTCCTCACTGGTGTATACTCTTCATCTTCAGTAGGCGCATTCATACCAAATCTCCTTTACATTAACAATCATTCCGATTGACCTTGAAAACGATATGAGCGTAGTTTGAATGTTTCAAAAAGATTTTGCTGATGTGTTTTAACTCGTACAAACTTGACAGCAATGTATTCCGAAACGGAGTGTTCTGTCTGTTTCAGAATACTATGAGTTCTTTTCGACGAAAAGCCCTGGGCCGTAGAAGTTGAAGGCGCTGCGAATCTCTAAAAATGTACGATAATTTATTACGCACCCAAACAATCACCTGTTTCACTTGTTTCCTTCTTTTTATAGGTCCAAAGAGCAATATGCACTCATCCTATCTTGGAACGAGCTTTCCGGTACTTTTCCGGATTCAAACTGAGCCCCAGTGACTACGACACATTGTGGGTCTGCTTCGATGTGGTGTATAAAGAAGTTGACCTGGGAGATTTGGCGATGGGCACCGAGTTGGAGATGCTGCACAGACGATTACCATACAACATGCAGTAAACTGTTGGATGCGGAAATTGCTTTGTAAACATCACTAAAGACGTCTGTGGGTTATTTGGCGATTTCTTTTTACTGCAATACTATAGCAGGGTGCATGACGAACATTTCGATAGCATGTCTACTAATTTGGTCTTCGGATAAAAACTGGACATGATAAAACTGCATACACAACGTAAGGTATGATGACCGATTGTTAGGCTCTTGGAAGAATTGGTTGTTATACGTGTCAATTTCAAATAAGATGCGAACTTCATACTATCTGGTAACTCATTGTAGACTAATCAATGGATGTGATTGAAAGATATTTAGCCATAGGTCACATGCTATTGGTTTGAACCGGCTGTCGACTTGTTCAGACAGTCATCTGACTGATGATGAATGCTCATCATGTTTTACCCAAATAATTATCGATATTCACCAAGAACCTGACCATTTCTGAACGATCTGACCAGATTTCGCTGTGAAGATGTGGTTGAATCCTAGAAAATTCAGCCACGGGACTCATCAAGCGAGCGTGTGCGGATCGTACAACCGTGTCCAAATTTAACAACACTGAACTGTTGGTCGTAAGTAATTCACCCAGTCATGTAAAACCTGTCCTAGCCTCTTCAGGTGTCTGGATGGAATCAAACACGTACACCAATCTCTTTAGTCTGTCACCACTCTTAATGGGTAAATTCCGGTAATCCAAAATCTAAAGTATGGGGGCTTTTCCTATGCGCATCTACAATGTTGACTTATCATGGCGTATACCCCGAAACAAACCGTAAGGACGGTCACATTTTCTTTTAGGAAACGAAGAATACAATTTGTTGGTTTGTTCCGTCTGTGGAGTCACCGTGACACGACTCTCCTAGATTGAGGAGGCGACAAGCTGCTCGATTGTATCATGACACGTGTTAGTGTGCATTTCTGTGGTCACGCGCTTTTGTCACCTCAGAGCAATCATAAGAACCCATAAAACAGCTGATGATATCACCAGTTTCACAGATCCTAGAGATAGCTTTGCGGTCAAATGACTTTACCAGATTCTGCTGAAGGTTCGTGGACTAGCACTCTGATGGTGTGTATGAGCGTAAATCCTGACACAATGTATGACAGTAAACATTCTGTGATTCTGGTTGGCCTATTTCATGCATCTTTCCGGTCGTTTCTAAAACCATTAGAGGTTTGGTAGTGCGGTATCTAGGTTGACAAGCAATTGCCCGCCGAAAAGACTGACCTATGAGTATGAATTGACTGTTAGTACTAGATTCGACATTTGAACGATTAGTGTAAAATTCTACTCTCAAGCATTCCATAGAAACGGTAAGATATAAACGCTGATAATCCATCAACAGGTGGTGAGTTTAAGCGATCCAGTTTGGCAATAAGAGCAACTAATGTGACGATATCCACTTCCGAGTGCGCAAACCAATACTGGCTTGGGATAGGGGAACCACACATGATTTGTAATGAGTCAAATGTGGAGCAACTTAAAGGTTCTTCAGCCAGCACGGAACAATTAAAGTGAACATAAACTGAATAAAGATAACTAGGAAGCCTTCAGCATGCACTACAGGTGCCACAATCAAGACGTTAAACCCCACAAGAGAAGAGTAGAGGCCCGAATTATTCGTGGTCAAGTTGATGTTAATAGGGATACCATCATCCATTGCACATACACAGAACGAAAGCCTTAGTAGATCTCTACTACAAGGATCAACTTCATTCTACCAGCAGTTTTTATCATCATTCCAAAACGATAAATAGAATTTTTACCTCATAGAACCAAAAACGCATCAGATCAGTGGCAAAATAAACCCACAAAACCGAGGGTGAAAATGGAATTGTTTGTGACAAAGTAACACATGCAACAGAAGGGCCCTCTAGATGGACTCAATCATTTCGATTGATGACAACACTAGAGGACTAAACACGAATCACCATACTGTATAGTTAGGCAAGTTCAGGGTGGAAGAGACAACTTGATAGTCTGGTTGCTTAGGTCCGCAACCAACGAGGATATTCGATAGAGAGCATCACGACTTGCAGGGATATGATGATTGCTTCTAAGTGAGAAGCTCGACCAAACAGGTAGAACGCAGCAACGTGACCATTCCCTGTCAACGTACCATCTCGACCGTGTAAGCCCGTTGAACTTTGTCTAGACGCCCGCCTAATGTCCCCAAAAGCAATCCGACTTGGTGACAAGAATGACGCGATTTCTGCTCCCACATTGTGTTCACAACTATACTGGGGGAAGCTCTAAACGATGACTATGGGCAGATTCGGATTCTCGACCAGCCCACTCTACAGAGTAGCCATAGGCTACTAACTCTAACCTAAAAAGTCTCAGAAATAATCCGCCAGTATTCGACTGGAAACGGCCAAACTACAGGACGCTGAACATGAACTTGTAGCAGAATAAAATAGGGATTAAGGTAGTATTTTGGAAAGAACGCGATTTCGAGAGGAATTCTATTGCTGAGCGTCCCCCTCATCTTGGGAAGTCTTCGTCAGGAGCGAACTAACCAAAATCACACAGCTGAGATGATATGTGCCAGTCGGTCAGTTTGTCAGCTATAAACCATGTACCAAGGGCACATTGGTTCCAGCTGCTACAGTTTCGGTCACCGGAAAATAAGAGAGCGTGGGAGATACAGCCAAGCATTGGAGGCGATGACATGATTAGTTAGCTCGAAAAACTGGCAGCTACGCACTGAAGGCGGTAGCTCTGATGCACGACTGCCACCGTCTGAAAGGTTGGGCCGTGACGGTAACCATTGGTGAATTGAATCTCGGGGCCCCCATCCAGGGAGGAGGCGGTTGTCTAGCCGACTGAGTTTACTGTTTTCCTACTTCATTGCCAGGTCACACAGGGTCCACCTGTCGGTCGCTTTCACTCAGCACAGGGCTGGGGGAAAAGAGCTCTGCGGGGCAGACGAACGTTGGTCATGTGAAAAACATGTCCCAACCATCATATCCTATGAAACGTGGGTGACTCATCAATCGCGGGAGAGTTCCTTCTTCCTAAAACCTGACATATATCAACTTTGCTAATCCCATTTTCCCACCATATCAGGCCAAGGATTCTGTTGGTCAAGTACTCACATATTTCTTACGTCACCTGCGCGTAGGGGTCACGTGTCTCATCCACAAGGCGGAATAGATGTGCGTGCCAGTTGGTGTTAACATTTAACCAATCAGCGCTCTATGTACTATTCTAATTATCTAAGTTGGTATTTGGAAGTGTTGGTTGTGCTAAGACTGAGGAAGTCTCATTCGCCGGTCCCTCTTTTTTCAACCTTCGTTAGTCTTGTTCATATGGCAGATAAATGTTGGCTCTTGGACAGGATCGATAATACCCTAAAAAAAGAACATGCAAATGTGGCTGCCCTTAGCATTCAACACAACCCACAAGTCCAAACACGAACTTGAATAATCAGAATAGTGCGTAGAATATCCGCTGTTTCATTGTTGGCATCATCTGGTACATGTCCTCTCGTCTCAGTAATTTTTACTTGTTCGTTGCTGGTGAAGGTTGCCCGAGATGACCGAAAAGGTGAGCAATAAAATTTCACCCAACAAAAACTTCTGTACTGTTCGAATCACTAAACTAATGCGCATAGTTCAAACACTACTTGATTACAAGCGAGCTGAATTCCACACCGGAACTCAGTCTGATAGAAAAATCGAATCGCCAAGACCAAGAACAAAAATAGTTTCCAGCAGAGCACAACGTATTGGTGATTTGCTTCGAGGAAACCATGTTTGGGTACCACCTAGAGGAACAAAACTACCCCTACCACACGCGGGACGCTGTCTAACTGCTTGTGTGGCCGTGACAAGAAGTAAGCACGTCCGCATGGCTGTAACGCGGATAGGTGATGTGATTGGAAAACAGCATAAACCAAAGCACGATAAAGCTAGATGGTCGAATATCGGTATCTACAACTGTTTCGCGTTTTCATAATACAATTATTTTTTGCTGTACCGCTTTGATTTGGTTCTATCGGCTTACAGGACCTGTCAGCTGTTGACCTGCTAGAGCAAGGCTGTTGAACATTTGGATCACAAAACCCGATCGAAGTGTAAAGGTTAATGCCATCCCTAGAATGGGCTGTTGAAAACCTTCACGTGAAAAATCATAGACGGATCATATACGTCAGTTTTCCCAAACGAAACACGTTGTGTGCCCAGAAATCGACCAAAAATAACTCCATCCATTTCAGTGAAGTCACAATTTATGAAGACAAAAACCTGGATTTTCATTAGCTTTCAAGTAGCAGTGCTCATCGCATCCTTCTTTGGATGTTCGAATGCGTTTGGTTCATCGTCTGATTGGCTCGGTGACGATTGGAGTCAGTCGATTTTTGTTTGTTCGAACCCACTGACCGTTTTAAATGAAATATCCACTAAATGAGTTGGCCTTGCTGATGGAATATTGGGAACCGTGTGTTGCTGAAATCATACACAGTGAAAACCTTAGTCGATTGGCTGGAGGACGGTCGCTCGAAGTCGTATTCCTATTGGTCGCATTGTTGCTAGCCTATGAAGTTGTCTTGTTGGGTTGCTTACGCTTTAGAACAGTTGCTTCACTCTTCGTCCAAGGTTTACTTATGGTAAAGTTCAGTCACAGTTTTTCCTGAGATTGAATCTGTATTTTCGCCTGACTGTGGCATACATCGTCTGAACGGTAGTCGTGCCTTCCCGATCATCCAGGATTTTTTGGGAAAATACTTCAGTTGTAACAACCTTTTGCACCAATTTTCTTTCACGCAGGTACGTATTGGCTTCAAGTATGAAGTGAAGAACGCGGTAGCGTGGCACCCATTACTGTGGATAGTGTTGTATGCGTTCCGTGGCAATTTCTTTGTGCTCCGTTGTTCTTATGGTTTTAGATAGGGTTACCCTCCCCAAATATCTGAGAATGTCACGATATGCATTGCGAATTTTGCTGCTAACTCTGGTTTGCTTTTGACTGGCTGTAATGAGGGCTGCCGCAAACCCCAGTTCTGACTAGAGGATTGAGAGGACTCTTCATTGGTCAATCGTGATTGATTAGCTGAAAATAGTAGGCTAGATATCCCGTGCCTTGTCATTTGAGAGAACGCACGATTAACCCTTGAGGGTTACCCAGTGTTCGATACCAGGACAGTCACTGTAGTGGTCAGCTATCACCGTGTATTGGTCTGGACTGTGCGAGGATAAATCTGCAGTAACCATTTACCAGAGATAATTTTGAGACTCTCGGCAAAATACACTGACCCAGTGGTTTGTTTGCCATCCTGTATATTAAAAAGGCTAGACTGCGCTACGTACTTGTTCACATGGTCGGTCATTCCTGACCAAGAAAACTGTCCACTTACCCAAAGGATGTCAGAGTCTGAAACTTGCAGTTTCCCTAGCTCTCCCTATCTCAGCTCAGTAACAATCGACTTGCCTTTAGTGGCACATTGTTTTCTTCTCTGAAACAACTGGACAACAGCCTTTGAAGAAGACGAGGTGTTGGGAGCAAAGATTGTGTCGTCCACAATCAGTTGTAAAAGTTTCTTCATGAGAGGATCCCGTTTATTCGTCTCTCTAATCTTGGACCGCCCGTTTCTAGGTGTAGAGGTATAACAACCCAGGAAAACTGCCTCGGACTCGTAGACAGATTCCTCATCAACCTAGATATATGTTCAGGATCAGAAATAAACAGCTGAGTCTCTGAGTTTGACTTCTGAAGTCGGATCAGCACTTTCTGCCAGCGTTGCGGTATACCACATAGTGTTTGTTGCATCTTGGCCAACAGCGGTTTGTGACCGGTCAGCAAAACGTTGCTTTAACGAAACTGTACCTATTTGATCGTTCAGGCGCAAAGAAAACTGTGAGTAGTGTGTGAATAACTAGATTTTTCTAAGGTTTTGCTCCCTACAACACAATGAGTTCCCTTGTTCAGCTCCGATTGACTGTCATTGCATCGCAAAGTGGTAGTATGCCAACAAGGTCTCAGAAGCAAACCTCTCCAGGGAAAATTTGGGTATCTCCCGAAGGGATCTTATCGTGAGGAGAGCCGGCCTACTGAGTACCAAAGATCTTGCCCTTCCCTACGCTGGTGCCAATCACTAACTCATTACACTGTACAAGCCAACCACCCACCTTGCATATTGGCCTCAAGATCCAATTGGTTTCACACTTCTCCTGAGACAGTCAGCGGGCACTAGAGACATTTCGTACAAATGCTGTCCGGTGGGTCCTCAGTACTGTCCAGATCTGGAAAAATCGCGACCCAGCCGACCTTAGAGGATACCCAGTTAGTTTGTGACAATGTGAAGCCAATTAGTATTGTCACCCCATAGAAAAACTTAGAATGATGTGGAGACGGAGGTCAGTCTGGTCATCCCAGAGCGATTCTTACTCAAATTACATACCCATCACGGCAGAAATTTCCTTTGAAGATTTTTAACGCCATGTGGATGGCTGTAGCAACATCAAAGCTAGGGTGAATCAACACACAAAAGAGCAAGCTCAAAAGGGCTTACACATGCGTTCACACAATCTGGTTGTGTTCGATTTCAAAAACGGTTTGCTTTTCTTTCGCTTATGGAGTTCTAGACAAAATGTTGAGCTCTGGTTTAAAGCATTTACCATAGAGTACGTCCTATCCCAAATACAGCGACCCCTCCCCCTTCATGAACAGAAATAAACGAAGGCGAACATATTAAAACCACCTTATGCAGTAGAACTTGGTAATTTGCCCTACGAACTTGAAAATAAGAATAAAATAAACATGCGGGACCGGATTGGGAACTTATGTGAGGTTGGACGGCTTTTAGGGCGTCAAGCCGAATCCCGGGGGTTGTTTTCTCGCATTCTCTATCATCAGCGGATCAGCTGCACCGAAATCCGCCGGGTTTTTTCAAACTGTCTGCGAACTCACCGTGAGTTCGGATTTTAATACGTGAATAAGGCTCTTACTTCACTGTTTCCCAAAATGAACAATCTCCACTATTGTCTGAGTTGAAGCACTGAGGGTAATTACACAGTGTATAGCTTAGATAGTAATACGTCCTCGGTAAAACAAGGACAGCATTTTATAAGCAAGAAAAGATCAAATAAATCAATTTAGATTCGACACAACGCTCACTGAAACTCATCCAAACGGTAGATCTATGGCGGAATACTACCAAATGTAAGTGACGTAGGGCCGTCGACAACGGCGGATGGTTGAGCACCTGTCTGAGGAAAGTGGTCCCAGGTTCGAGTTCAACCCACGGTATCCCCTCTTTTCGTTTTCATGTTGTGTACTTCGGGCCCTATTGAATTCCATTCTCATTCCCGTCTCTTTTTGACAATGAGGTTTCAGCGAAACTCATACGCGAGTAGAGATAGATGTGAACACGAGTGGAAGTCGGTCGGAGTGATGATAATACTTGTTCTCTATGAAACCACAAACACACGCATCCAGTTCCGACAGATTATACCGTTTGCAATGAAAATGCTCACGTCAAGGTTATTTTTCCACCTCCTGCCACTCAAATACATGGCAAGTGATAAAACGTAGGCCATATGTTTAAACAAAATTTCCTAACTTTGGACGAACTCGACTGATTGTTCCCTGGTCAGGGTGAATTTGCTTCACGGTAACGTTTGAGAAAGATACTTCCCGGTGCTCACAAACCCGGGCATGAGTGCCTGTGCACGAGACCATGAGATGAGGACTGCTGTACTGAATTTAGTCGAGCACCATTCTCGAGAACGTCTAAAAGTGTCGTTTGAGAGGGATAGGATTTCAATAAACACTATGAGGTGGACAGCAACATTTCCACGAGAATACATAAGGTCAAACTTGACAGCCTAAAATACCACGAAACGCCAACTGCATTCCTTTGAGGGAAAAACGGATATTTCGTCGACGTCTAGAAAACTAAACGAATGACCGTCGATAGTATCAGAGACCAACCGGGTGTGAGCAATTGTCATCTGCAATCGGTAGTGCAGTCATCCCGAAAATGGACATATATCTAACTCAGGTCACCGTGACTTGACTGTCCTGCTTAGCAGCCGACATTTTCAGCGTGCTAGGTAGAGCGCGAATGTACACACACACACACACACACACACACCAGGAGGCATGTAAGGCGAAATCAGATGGCAAAGTTCCAGCAGATTATCACCACCTTCGAAAGCTACAGCAGCACCGGATGGAGAATGGTAAAACTAAACAGAAAATGAGAGGGCAATAAAAATTGGCCTTCAAAAGTCGGGGCACCGCATCACATAGCGACCACAGTTGCGTTTAATACTTTGTCATACCAAAATGAACTAGCGCCAATCAATTCGACATCGAAATCCAATTCATCTGGTGAAACGTCCTACAGTGTGCTGGATGCGAGAAATCTTCCTCCCTCTTCAAGACAAAATGAATTACTCAGGGAACGCTCTACTGTGACTCTGCCATATCTTCAACAATCATCCAATCCGGACGTTGCACCCACACTCATCTGCATTTGATCACACATTGTATGGGGGACATTGATGTCGCTCTCTTTCGCTGTGCCAGACAGGTGCAAACTAGGAGCCCAATCATTCTGTCCCTCACGTGTACCAACACAATACTAAACTTGAGTTAAGCGATCATGAGGGTATGTGCATTTGGACGACTTGCGAATGTGATTAGTTGCAAGTGGCTGCGGGATTTAGAGAACTTGCATTCACACCACTCGTCTGAAAATCTCTGCCTGGTGTAATCGTTTTTCTTTTTTTGAGTCCACACCAAACACTGGACCCTAGTCTCGCTCTTAGGAAGGCAAATCAAAGACACATATCCTTGGCAGCGCCGGAATTTGAACATCGGACGTCTGATTCGCCCCCGTTACCACTAACCCCCCCCCCCTTCCAGCAGACGCCGGATGCGCCTGAAGTATCACTTCTGTGCAACGAACACTTTCACATCTGAGCGTTGAACAAACCAATCAAATCGATCAGTTACGAACATGTTCGCTTGCTCAAACGTGATGATTCAGGTACCTTCAGCGTGCGCTGGTGAAGCAGTTGTAGCACGGCCGCTAATTACTCTTCCAGGTTAGCAGACGACAGTGAAGTGTTCTGGAGCAGCCTAAAATCTTCTGTCGAATAATGTATAAATTGTTTCGTTTTGATTTTCGTAATGTTAGTAATCGTTCAGCTGTAACACCCTTTCAGTGCCTAGCCGCCACCACACCTGAAGGAAGCATGAAGGCTGAGATACAGTCAGACTACCTAAGTCTAGACAGGAGCAGTCGAGATGCAGATGCTGGATTCGAACCACGGACCTTTAGGGCAGTTAGTTCACGCCCTAACCACTGAGCTATCTTGAGCCCTAAGTTTGTTCCTGAATAATGCAGCAGTTCAACCGACAATACATCCCGGAAATGTAATCAGCCAGATCATTTGACACAATTTGCCTGCAAACGCCTGTAGCTAGAAAAGAAAATTTCCTATCTGCAAGTGCCACTGAGGCATTAGCGGTTTGCCGTTGCGCCCTAAGAGCACACTCAGGTTACCGAAGCCTATCCATCATCTGGTTGGCGCGCTCAGATCAGTTCCGCCACCTATGTTTGTTAGTGCGTACTCACCGTCAAATATGTATTCCACTTATTCCAGCCCAGTTGTTTGTGTCACATCGTAAACAAACAAGTATAACGCCCTCTTGATCGTTTGACACAGTTGGACTGGTGTGTTGGCCCGCGCGAAAGAACGGAGCAGTAGGCTCTTGGTTTGGATCTGTTTGGCACGCACTGCACATCCGAGAACAGCATCAATGCCCACCCCCGAAAAGAGGTGCTTACGTGTGAACGCTGATGCAACAATGCAACCTCCGGATTTGATCGTCAGAAAGTCGAGCGAAATCCTCAGGTTCTAAATGTGGGGCGCCATTCGATAATCCTCGAGACGGTCTGTGAACACACGTATGAATGTATACACACTTATGAACCTAATCAGTCCTACAACCATTAACACGCCCTCTCCTGTTCACCTTCCGGTATCACTCCCTCGGGTTCACACCAACAGTGTTCAGGTGGCTGCCCTTATGGCTCATGGAAAACCGCATGCGTCATCACATATTATACGCGAGTGTTAATCAGCGAAGTTCGAAACGACAGGCCAATCCGGAAACGGTCGCCAGCTCACTATGACTTTAAACGGAGTGGTCACCTCAGTGTGTTGTATCGCATACCATTCGCGTGTTTTCCAAAAGACATTATTCCGAAACGACCAGTACTGATAAGGTTGCTGAAAACTCTCCGAAAGTCCATGACCGGTTTCGCCCTCCTCGGGGACCATCAGGTAGACGCAGTCCCCGAGTTTCCATCAGCTTTATGTCCCAGTTGAACCCAAATTGTACGAAATTCGCGAAATGCACTCATTTGCATACCAGTTTGCTCAGCTGGATCTCTCGCTTAAGACATTCTTCAACTGGGTGTGATGCACAAAGGCCGCCTCACGATTCGCTTGGTAATGTACTTGAGATATCTTGGAGAGACATTACTCACAAGTTTGCTGAAAACGTTTCGACGGCCCACGACCGGTTTCGCCCTTTTTGAGGAGATATCTAGAATATCGCATCAACTGAAACATGAGGCGGCCTTTGTAGAACACATCCAGTTGAAGAATATCATAAACGAAGGATCCAGTTGGGATTCAGCTGAATCTCCCATTAAAACTAAACTGAGGTGCAAGTGAGTGTATTTCACAAAAATATTACTCATTCGTAGACACCACTCAACTAGATGCCACGCAACGAAAAACGCCCTGAAAACACCACGTCGATGGGGATGGAACATTCATTACACGATTGACAGAATCAGCAACGAACCGTTATTAGCGGAGCCCGATTAATCCTGACAACTTCGGGAGCTGAAGAGCCGTAGAGTACGATGACATGGTGGGTGCGTAGCTAATCAAGTAAGATAAGGGGACACACGTTTCGTTTGGAGCATCCGATGCAATCGCACACAGGGGAAAACTGATGCCAAGACATGAATGGACACGTTTATTGGGACAAATCATACGAAGTGAACGGCAAATAGCAGGAAAGTGGTCGAAATTCGAAGGCGATAACAGACAGTAGGTCATTACGAACGAACGAGAGGACGGGAACAACCATATGACAGTGAAAACAGGCATGGCTTGTGAAAGCCCACGAGGGTAGTTAACATTAGAATGCTGGGAAAATGAAAGATTCTGTTCAGTCTGATTTTTTGTCCGCGGATGGCTCTGACATTAACGTAATGCGACGCTGAAAGGAGAAAAGGAAAATTTGGAGGGAGAGGACGCCAGTGGAAGTCAGAGAACAAAAGCATGACCAGCCACCAGGGGCTGGACGTCCATAGTGACGGGGTAACGTGCGCTAAAGCGTTAGCAATGTCTATAGGATACGTATGCGCACAGGTTTCACTCCGCCCAGGGTGAATGGCTACCATATGCACAGCGACAATGACCACGGCACGGGACCAAAATTCCATTGTTCAGTCGGCACGACTGAGAAAGCTAACAAACGACCACGGAGAGCACCATCAAAAAAATATAAGCATTCTGAAAAGGGACAGCAGTCCAGATGTCGCACGGGCCCTCTACCTCAGAAGTAGTCTCTGGAGCCATTGGCTAACACCGGATAACATGACGTGAACTGCGTGCTCTAGCCTGCCAGTGCGTGAGTGCTGACCAGCCTCTCACGCCAAATGACAGATTATTCAACTTCCTACCTTGATAACTGCAGGTCCCACTCTTTCTGGAGGTTGATAGGATGCGCACTGCTGACGGTCCCCTATAACGGTGAGGTGATTGTACGGTGCCTTCCCCAAGAGAGACTCTCCGGATGGAGATCACTATCAGAAGGTAACATAGCAACCAACCCCGCTGGGCCCTTAAGAAGAAGAGACCTCCCAGGAAAGTCTGTAATTTCGTTTCCCTAGAAGGTCCACAAACCCCAATGTGAACTGCTCAGAACCCGATTAGCTTAGCTGAACCGATCGGAATCCGCTCTCGCTACTGCTCGACGAGTGTCGACATCATCAAACTGCATAGGACAGCATCCAATTAAAGAGTTCTTCCTGCTCAGTTCTACTCTTGTGGATCGGATCCTCAATTCAGAGGTTGACAATCATGTTATCGTTAGTGATTTCAGAACATTTATATGCCAGTTACTTGGTTTTAATTGACTATGTCTTGTATAGCAGTGGAGACCGAATACGAGCAAAAAGTTTTCGAGTACAGACAAAGTTCAATTACGTCTTGTCTGTCAATATACAACCAATCTTCAGATTAGCCGTCGCCTGCAGAATGACAAATTCGCAAACGAATATGGAGAACAAGATCAAAACATGAAAGAAACCAGAAATAGCGTTCACAGACAATATGTCCTCATAGCAAGCCAATCGAGTGTACTTTTTTACCTCTACTTGTTTGTTACGGTGCGGCCAGTAAAACTTGGACTTCTCTATCGCAGAAAAGCTGACAATCTCGTCAGAAGCAGGGGAATCAAGGTGAGATTTCACTAAACTCAAGTAGTGTCATATCACGGAGGGTGAAATTCCCTTCGACCATCCAGTACACAATCTCTTTTTAGAGAATAGCATAAAGAAGAGGTTGGGTTGGGTCGGGTCTGGTCTCACATTAACATAATCTTAATTCGCAAACGAGTGTAAAACATCACAACGTGAGATGTTCTTCTTCCAGGATATCTACCAATTAACTCCTAGCTGACTGACAACATTTTGGGTTACGTGGAAAGTATGGACGACTTTGATCATTTGAAGGAGGTCGAATAAGTGAAACACTGGACATGTTTCACCAGATTCTTCTTGCTTGAGAGAACAATCAAAAGACGAGTTTTGACAGTCGATTGGGCAGCGAACACCGAACTCATTCCTTGTTAGCTGTGCAGTACTGTTGTACGATCAACTGTAGACGGGCCGTGTACTTCACAAGAGAATATCTCTATATGGCCTTGAGTGCATTGTCTCCTGAGGGTTAATATGGTAAACACCTGTGCAAGTTGGCGAATGTGACAGCCGAAGTTTGTGAACACACTAACACGCACACAATTTTGATCACTTCCGAATCTACTTATAAACTCTAAGCTGTACGGGGCTCAGTGTAGAATCTAGTGTCAAACGTTCCCGAAACCACAGCTGTAGCACCCTTTCGGTGCCTAACTGCCATGCCACCAGAAGGAAGCACGAGGGCTGGGATACTGCCAGGTTGCCCAAGCCTAAACAGGGGAAGTCGAGAGGCAGAGGTTGGGTTCGAACCACGGATCTTCCGGTTAGCAAATCTGCGCTCTAACCACTGAGCCATCTCGCCCGAAACCAGAGAAAAACTTGGGAATCAATAGTGAGCCTACTGGAAATAAGGAAGCTTGTGAACGGATGAGTGTCGCCAACGCCGCTGTGTCCCGAGATTGACTGGAGACCGGTCGAGGAGCTGGCCAACTAGAGGTATTGGAGCATCATTTACGAGCACCACATGAAAAGGTCCAGGAACGACAAACATTCACCAGCACTTCCCAACCTCAGGTATGGTTTTACTGTCGTCTTGTCAGTCATGCCAGTGTCGTAGCCTAAGTTCGACTTGCGTTGTGAATTTGATGGGAATTTTTCTCAAAGCTGGTCCCGAGCATATTGGAACCAGTCAGCAGATGAGCGATTATCACATGAGTTATCATGTGAGCAACGTGTTGCGAAGATGTGCAGGCCCTATTGCGAGTTTCTAATGCACGGATTTCCGGAATGAAGCAGAGGGCCACAGCAACCGAAAGTAAGTATTCCACTCCAGATCGAACAGGACGTTTGCGGAGATTGCACGAAACCATATCGAGGTATTACTACAGAAGTCGTGGTGGCAGATGCTGACTTCTGTGAGAGTGCCGTCATCGGCCATGGTTCCATATAAATCTTAACCATTTACACGGTCAAGGTCTGCAGGCCGCAAGAGAGTAGGGATCCAGGGGAAATCACCGCAGGCATTCCATTAGCAAATTGGGGACAACAAGCTCAAGGACAGTTTGTACACGGTTCGTCTGCGACAATGGCGGATATCCCTCCAGTTTACCTATGAGGAGCGGTGAGTGTGCATGTGTGATGAAAATATACCTAAAACATATGTTGCGAAAAATTTCCGCCTGTTAATCCAACCTATTTGTCGCAGCACATCAATAACCACCTACCTGTAATTCTTGGCATTCGGTAGCCACGCGATCGTACTCTTGTGCAGTCTGTGTTGCCTGTTTCTTCATTGTGACCAGATCTTGTTTAGTTGTTTCGTGCGCTGCTCGTATAGTTCGTGGTGGGGAGAAGTGGAGCAACAACGGAGGGAAAACACGTAATAAACATAGTCAATGTGTTCATTTCGTGCTTTTCAAAAGGAGATATGGCAATTAAATCAGAAACTAGCGTTCTCCAAGAGGCGTGTAAATAGATGCATGTTCTAACTGCGTATCTGCTCGACGATGAGATGGGCGAAGTATGAATGCTATTCATAATCAGAAGAAGTGTACTGATCGTGTCCATAGTTGTTTAGTTCATGACATCTTTGGCTACCCATGAGCGATGCCAACGTAACTCCTCATTTTGCAGGTCACGTCAACAAACACGTTATCTTATTGAACGCACTGTTTTACAAACCAAAATGAGGGCCAATGTGACATGTGAGTTTGGCGAAAGGATATCAGGATGACAATCATCCAGGAAAAAGTATGAACTACCCACGTCGACCACATTCGAATGATGCCAGAAACACAAAAAACTGCGTGAACACCTTTCGTTTTTCAGCCTGTTTGGCGGAATTCCACACGGATCCCGCTTTACCGCTCGCTGCTACGGCCGAGAAGCCTATCCCGCGCAAGATTGGCCGAATGCCGGTTGCCAATGGCGCATTCAGAAGGCGTCAGAATTTCCAGAAAGTTGTCGCTGCTTACGCTATATATATGGAGCGCTGTACAAGTGTTCTTGATTTCGTTTTGGGCGTTAACGTGCATTTTTGGTGGTTGTTTTGATGTGAACGCTAGCTTGGGAGGCTCAGACCGAGAACTAAGCTGAGGAAAATACCGTTACTACATAGCCAAAATATGAATATGACGTTTTAAACACGAATCTCACTTCCCAATGAGGTCCTTCTTATCTTTCTTTTGCAAGTGTCCAAGAATGTGAGTAATATCCATGTGAAGATCTAGATCTCATTGTAAATGCTCCATGGAGTTAATCCAGGCGCTCACAATACAGTTGAGTAACAAATTCTATGGCTTGGCAATACATGGAGAAATTGGTAGCTCGGGTGCGTTAACTGATAGTAGATCAGGCGGTTGTTGGTCTGTTTGCCGAGTTCGGCAAACGCCTGCAAGCAAATTGGCAAGCTCGGTGAACAGATCAACAGCCAACTGATCTACAACCAAGTACCATGTCTTTCCAGTTCAACCGGTTTAGGCTTGGGAACTGCAATAAGTTCGACCGATCAAAGTTGTCTCAATAAAGCATGCTTATAAGCAAACAAAAAAACAGGTGATAACTGATGTTGCCTTCATAAAGTTCACACCATCAACGTGTAATTACAAGTTGATTCGATTGTTAGACGACCACTTTGACGCCTGTAACTGGTGGGACTAGGCTAATCGAAATTTGCCAATGGTGCACTACTAGTTCTGCCCATGGAGAGCTCATCAGGTAGGCGTAGTCCGTGAATGTTGACCTCCCAGTCTGCTTGAACCGGATTGGTACGTGTTGGATATCCGTTTGTTGGAGTGCCAGGCAGCAGACGGGGTGTTACCAACGCAACGGCACAATATGGTCAGCTATCGCGGACTGCATTTCAATATGATAAGACAGACAGGAATAATAAAGGTCGCACCCAAGCCTACCGTAATCGAGTAGCACCCGATAAACCGACAGGAGTGCACACACTGAAACATCGAGTGTGCTTTTGGAAAACAGTATACACACAGTTTACACACACACACACACACACACACACACACACACACACATACTTAAGGACTGCAATCAACAGACGGACAGCAGTATGTGAAAATGCAAGCGGATGTTTTTTACAATGACAAACACGCCTTGCATGCAAGCCGATATCACGAGCATCACATATTGAACTGGATGTCTGAGAAACGGGATCGACAAGCTAAATGGATACAAATATCCGGGACTTTTATTGCACCAACCCTGTCTAAGTTCGCTTGATGGTCCCCTCTTGCAAACACCCAACAACCCCTTGGAATACCTCGCTTTAGAAGGATACATCACTTGAGCCACACTGTGCTTCTTGCATGGCGGTTGATCCGGGCCAGAACGCTATTAACCCAATGAATGCCTGCATATTTATGCAGGAGAGGTGACAGGGACCTTGGAAGCAGACCGTACAGCGTAACTCCCTATGAAAACTTAAGTACGCCTACCTGTTTTCTGGTGTTTACATAGGCCTCCGTTTACGTACACATATATATTACTTTCCAAAAATAAACGACTGCTACAGCACAGAATTCCAATAGATTCTGGGGCAGGAAACTCCCAAGAACCACACATAAACCAATTTGAGGACTGTAAACCGTCCGTTGAACCCACCATACAAAGGGGACATAATGAAAAAATCGAATTTTTATAGAGCTCTTCAGCTATGTTATGACAGCAAGTTCAACGCCGGCCTCATAAGGTAACTTGTTCACCACGTCAATACGATAAGTGTGTATCAGGAAAGCCATAAAATGGAAGGTGGATCCGTTGATTGTGGTACCCAAGGTCTCAGCTGGTGTCGAAGTAAATACCTCGGTTGACTAGACTTCGGCTCTGTCGGAAACTGCCGACTGCGTAAAAGAAGTTCAGAACTGATCAGATGGTCATTCCCATTTGACCCGAAGACCATGGCGAGAATAAGCGATCTACATCAGCAATCTTATTCAAATGTAGCATCAGATGAAACTCCAGACAGACAAGTTCACGTCAGCTGCAGAAAGCATCGACACAGTATAGGTGTTCGTTCTGCACACACGTTCGTCCGTCCAGAAGCTTTCAAGGTCAGCATTTTAATGCCCACCGACCTTAGAGTCAAACATCGGTCCTCACTAAATTGTATGTCCATGGAAAGTATTGACAGGAAACAGGTTTATTGGTAATCGTCGGTAACGCGCATCTCACGAAATTTCAGAGTCTCAAATATGCCACCTTCCGGTTAGTAGTTTGGAATCTTAGCCGTTTGGCCACGAGTGGCTGAGCAGCAGTGTGATTAACTCACGCTTAGACAGGAAATAGAGCTATTCAATACGTGTGGTGTGATTTCCATGATTGAAGGATTATGCTTCCTTAAATGAGGAAGCGCTATGCTCTCAAAAAGGACAGATCGGTGTAAAGCGCCGTTAGAATCCACTCGACGAGCCCGTCAGCACATAACCACGTGATGTGGATTCGGTGACTGAAGAGTGAGCGGCGCTATATCCTGTCTAAGTGAGAGTTGATCACACTGCTGATCGGCCACTCGAGGCCAAGCGGCTAAGAGTTCAAACCGGAAGGTGGCGGGTTCGAGATTCTCTGGAATCTCGTGGGATGCGCGCTGCTGACGATTCCACATAAGGATGGAATAGCTGTACAGTGCTTCTCTGGTTTTCAGCATAGATTGGCTTAATTTACAGGACGAAATCTCGATTGAAATTCCCAAATCTCCTCACACTACCAATAACGTACGTATATTCAACAAAAAGAGAAACATATGTAGGTGGTGAATATAACTGCGTTCCAACTCACACGTGGCAACAAGAAAGGCTCGGAAGCGTTCAAATGGTACTCGTCAAGCTTATTGTTAAATTTCAGAGTGTGCGTCGAATAACGCAAACTACAGTTGCGGTACGAATGAAAGTGACCGAAGCAATCCAGTGCCCACAGTGTAAAACCTGCTAGCGAGAAAGACAACACAATACCTAAATGGAAAAATAATTTTCGAGGAGACCAAAATCGCCGTACGAAAAGAAAAGAAGAAAATTCGGAGAAACTTACACTCCTCTTCCTCTTGTAGTCTTTGCTTCAGATCTTCGAGCTCAGCCTTCAAACGCTTGACGATTTCAGACTACAAAGTAGGATGGAATAGTTAAAGGAAATAAGACATGCAAAAAGCCCCGTGGTGAATCGACCAGAAACAGAGAAGAATGTGAAACGGTTGAATTAAACGAATAATCGAAGAACTACTGAACTAGACTATGGTTTCAAACTCTGATGATAATATGGTTTGTGGTTATGGTTTGGTGGAAGTGTTTTTAATAATTTTTCCATGAAATTTTCACAAAGTAGGCGAGAACGGAAATGAATAAATAGAAGAAAAATGTCCAGTAATTGCCAAATTATATAACCGTGGTGGCGTATATAATCAAATTACGAGTAATCTCGATCTGTTCAGGCACATAGAGTTTATCTGATGATATCACAGGGGTGGATTCAGCCATAATAAAACGTGATTGGTGTCTGCCAAAATGGCGCATCATGACGTAGGTTGAAGCTAGGCTGCTCGATGTAGACAGACTGTACTGAAACGGATGTTTTAATCCTGAACGGCAAATGGTCGACCGGAAACCATTCTGATACCCTACCTAATACAAACTCCACCAACGATCCATCAGGGCGATAACAGACCTCGCCGGACAGAGCATCAGTCAGTCTAAACAGAGCCAGCCACAAATATAGGGTATCCACATAACATCCACACGATCGTACCTAAAGCCATTCCACCAGTTAAGGGAATAAGCTTGATCAAGACATGTCTAACACAGTGAATCCGCTTTGCGTTTGGAGTTTATTTGCCAAAAATGCGTACAAATTCAGTGACTGATTGGAGGAGGCGCACACTTGATCACTCTGTTCTCCAGATCTCAGTGGTCCAAACTGTTGTGTAGTCATACTGGGGTGGATAAATTGCGGGGCCCTGTGAACCGTAAACGGTGAAACAACTGTAGAACATAAAACTCACAGGTACTCCAGTGACCAGTCTGGAAAACAACAGTTTGGTCAATATGTTGTAGATCAGGTCGTTGTTGACCTGATCACCGAGCTTCGCAACTTGCTTGCAAACGTTTTGTCACCTATCATGGGGACGGCTGGGTCGGTTTGGATATATTACCTGCTTGGTCAATATTTTGTTTGCAAAGGATCACAATGGTCCACTTTGGATAACCGAACTTATTAGATCAAATGTAATCGTTCTTTCAGGGTAGGGCTGCAGTGCAACCCGGAATCAGCACGATGACTGACATGGTCGGCTGGCACCCGTTCCCGGATTGACTCGTCATACCCGGATGGATACGCGCGCACATTGGGTAATGCCCCATTCGGTTTGCGCTGAGTCACACGTGCATCCACCTGAACGCCGCATGCCGGTGTAATGCGGAAAGAATCGGACCGCGGAGTGAACAGGCGAGGGGAAATTCCCAGACCATCAGCACGCGCAACTGGTGGCCTACAATAACCTACTCAAATAGGTACAACTGAACATTTGAGCCCCACTGTGCATGCTAACGGGCATTTGGTTGCTCGCACCACTCAGTAGGCACATCCTAGATTAGCGCTAATCATCGTTCAGCTGATATTCGTACGGAACGATTTCGCAGCTGGTAGACCCGAACCAGTTGATGAGCTAGTTTGAAATTATTTGATTCACAAGTCATTTGAATAAACGGTCTAAAGCTGATCTAGCTTTTCAGCCAACCCCAGCCACTTTAAGTGTACCATACAGAAGAGTTGATAAGCTGGCCTAACCAGGCCAGGGTCCAGTCTGAGTAGGAGCTAGCCAGTCACCAATGGTAGAATGGTTGTACTCGATTGCCACGTAGGGTGCTTCGAACAGCGTGAGGGGTCCGCAAGCGGAGTGATCTTTTTCGTGGTCTCCAGCTAGGAAGAACACAGTGTCCTACTTCACACCAGACGTCATGTTAAACCCCAGGATACCACTGCAGTCTTCCTACCAACCGGGTGAAGAACATTGTCACCGAAACTGAGAGAGAATGTTTGACTACAGCATTGGTAATGAACTGTACACGTCATCAGATTGGGGTTTAGGCACTTAACCTCAATGGCGGTACACAACTGCAAGTTGTGAGATTTAGGCCTTGAAAATATCGGCGAAGACGTGCAGTTATAGGATCAACATTGACTGCATAGGGAAGCACACTCAGCAGTAGGAAGTAACTGAATGTCAATAGACCCCAAGAAAACAATAACAAACTGAAGTAATTCCGATCCAGACATCCTTTTAAATGGCCTAAACTATCAACCAAGCACGCGAAATTGTCTGAGTAGCCGATGTTGTGGATGGGTTAGAGGGTTCTACTTAGTCGCGCCCCCTTGTGACCCCCCTAATGTAAACCATATGACTCACTTCCCCATTACCCTTCGAGCTCAACATCTGTTCAGCCACTGCGCTGGCATTTTTGGCTTGTTTGAGTGAAGCCTCCTGACTTGCAGACATTTGCGCATGTTCGGAGATGAGGCGTATCAGGCGGCGAAACACGCTGGAAAAAAAACGGAAGGAGAAATGTGAAAACTCAAGAAGCTCATTATGTTCCACATAGAATATATTATGGTGTGGCTAGTCCGAAATCCGCTTGACCCTTAAAGCACACAATCGGACAAGGTTTGTTACGAGTATCAAGTGATGCTGGCAAGTGGATAGACCAAGCCTTAACAACGGAAACACGAAAGCAGAACCCTAAAAATCACTAGGATGCCGCTTGGTCATGCGCATCTATGCGACAAAAGTTGAAAGAGTGGAGGGGATGAGAAAAACCTAAACCAACCAAAAAAAGAGATTCAGGAATCATACTTTACGGGGAAGAATCGATACCCGGAAATATTTGTGCCTAACCCAGATTAACTGCACAAATGAGAAACAATGACTTCAATAAAAAATGACTGAGAAAAAACGACGAAACTTACAACCACATAAACAGTGCGAAGCCGGCAATGTACAGATTGCGTTGTGCTCGAAACATGCGCATCAGATAGAGCGATTCTGTCTCCGGCCGGAGTTCGCTAGGATGCGACTTTAGTGTTTCATAGGCACTTCGCTGGTTCATCACCTGACGAAGAGCCTCTGTAACAAGATGAGAAAGATAAAGAACCTCCAGCAACAGTGCGGCGGTTCAAGAAGCACAAATTCTAGCAGAAATGCAATAATGATACTTCAGCTTTTACGCAGACATGGTTGGGACAGACAGAGCTATGTCGTTTGGAAAGATGAAGCACTCTATGGTTTGCCTTAGATTAATTCCGACAGAAATAAATCACCAGTGACATCCGTATCCGAATCTTTTCGACATCATGGTATGAGCAATCACATTATGGCGCGGTTAGGCCGACTGGAAACGAACCAACCTTCGAAACCGCGATTAAACATAAAGGCATCTTGTTTAAGGAGGAGCACCACGCAACAACCTAAGCCAGGGACAACAGAACTCCACTGGATAAGACGGCTAATCAAGACGAGCTCACAGAAGAGGATAAACACTTCGAAGTTAGAGCTGGATGCATCTTCTTCTGGAGAGTTGACGGGAACACGAACTTGGAACTTAAGTACTCAGAAACTTGCATGAAATGATTACCGGTGAACCAAGCTGCATTAATCCAAGAGTGGACACTTCGAATGGAAGTCTCAGGGTGGAGGGCATTTTACTGCGTTTGTGAAGACATATGGACTCACAACGACTCATTCTGAAGAAAGATGCCGGTTTTCACTTAGATGTCAAACGTCGTTCGAAAATACTCGCCATATTACTTTCTAACATTAAATTAGAAATTTCAATGATCGAGTTGATCTGGACTCTGAAACTTGGAAATGGATATTGGAGCCCTTTGGAATTGGATCAGTGAACGAAGGCCACCAACACCTTTTGCCCGTGGAAAGGACTTCAGCAGCCATATGGACTCACACAAGGAATGGACACGAACATCTTATTGACCGAGATGACAAGATAGCTCAGTGGTTAGAGCGCGAATTTAACGACGGAAGGTCCGTGGTTCCAACCCGACCTCTGCCTCTCGACTTCCAGTGTCTAGGCTTGGGCAACCCAGTAGTATTCCAGCCCTCGTGCTTCCTTCGGGTGACATGACAGCTAGGCACCGAAAGAGTGTTACAGCTGAACGATTGTTCTTTCTGTTCTGTTGACCATGTAAATACCTGGCAAAGAGACTTCAAACAGGAAACTACTCACAAGGTTGCTGAAAACTCTTCGACTTCAAACAAATCCTCCTTACCAAAGGCATACATGCTGCTGAATTCAACACGGGCCATTCTTCCGTACGAGCGAAGATGCGCGTCACGCCGAGAACATTAAACAGCCATGAAAAACAAGAACAATCTAGGAAGATGAATGTCGGAAAACTGAAGGACTTGGCACAGGTGACGAAATTTCCGAACTGTCCGGATCGACGCCAAGAGGGTCAATGGACGAACAATAGACTGTAGTAGAAGCGTAGGCGTGAAGTTGCACTGGGAATAACTAGAGTAAAGGAGCCAGCGCGAAAGGCTTGATTCGACGAAAATGGTACCGCGGGTTCGCTCATAGCCGAGCAGAACAATGCAGCTCTCGTTTGAGTGCTAAAGAACCCGTCAAACCCATCCGCCTAAAAGGAAGTTCGAACCGCAAGAACCACAGATCTCACGGAACACTTGCGTGAGTTGAAGAATAAATGATGAACGAAACGCGGTGAAGAAATCCCGTCGTATGCAGATCGTCGTCAATATAAAGAATTCTGATGAAAGCTTACGGATCTAACTACTTCAGTACACCCGGAGCGGTCAAAAACTCACAAATTCTGAAGATACATTAGCTGTGTGGAAGACCCACTCCTCCACACTGCCCAATAACTCGTCGAAAGCCGAATGGGATTAAATGAATAACGGTTTAACAATATGGACGATTTCCCAAAGTTGGAGAACTGCAAGAAGCGAGTTCGCAAATACAAAACGGAAAGGTCTACGAAGATGACAGATAACGGACCGAACTGTTCAGATTTGGTAGAAAGACTGTAATATGAATTTCTTTACCTTATCTGTACAATATGAAAAGCTGACGATGTCGCACAGGACTACAAGGGTGCCACCAAAGTGACCTTGTACAAAGGGAAAGGAAACCGGCAGGAAGTAGAAAATCACTGTGGAATCATCCCACTCTGTGGTTCTAGACGTAATCTGGCGAATCGGCGAAACACGGGCACTTCGGATAAGGCCGCTCCAGTGGAACAGTGTGGATGTCGAAGCACCACTGATTCAGTTTTCTCGGCCGGGAAGCTACGATATACCGTGAACGCAACCAACTGCCTTACAATCGTTTAGTTGTAACACCCTTTCGGTGCCTAGCTGCCATGCCATCCGAAGAAAGCACCTGGGAAATTGCCAGGTTGCCCAAGCCAAGACAGGAGAAGTCGGGATGCAGAGGCCGGGTTCAAACCACTGACCTTCCGGTCAGCAAATCCGCGCTCTAACCAGAGTCATATCGCTCCCATATAATATATATATATATATAATATTATATATATGCATTGCTCGTTGACATCACAATGGCTTTGGATCCGGTAAACAGAAGAGCATTCAGAAAATGAGCATCCCAAACAAATTCGTCAACCTTGTCAGTTCTTGGATGCGGGCTAAGGTTAGAGCTTGTGGAACCACGTCATCTGGATAATTAACTGTTCAAATCAAGGCATTTCCAAGCCAGATGAAGGCCACATGACTCGAAAGTCTGTGTTACTTTTGGCTGATGATTAAACTCTGCTTGCGCATTCTGAGAGTTGAATCGTCCCACGACAACATTCGCGCCCTAGGCATTCTGTCTGACCTTCAAATCCTGCTCTCTATCAACCCGTTCTTGGATACTCAAGTTGTTCAAAAATACTCAAAGACACTCAAAGCTATACATAATCGGGCCACAACCAGCTGCGCGAGTAAGATCACGTGAAACGCTTAGCACCGGATCGCATTCCTAAACAACTGCCAATTGAAGAATGGTCTGTGAGGCCGAGGAAGACCAAAACTATAGTATAAAGACAGATTTCAGATGAAACATTAATTATGGTTTTAGAGTGCGGAAAAATCTGGCGTTTCACAGAGACACCTGACGAAAGCCCGACACGCAAGTGTGGTGCATTTTGAGACCAAGCATTTCTCAATACTGGAACATAAACGACTCATACGTAAGCGACTTGCGACGGGCGTACCGTCATCAACACCATCAAACTTATGGAGCTGTTTAAAATATGGTCACACCTGCATTAGAGAACTCGGGCTAGTGGGACACCAGAGCTCCCATGTTGCATTAGTCGCGAAGTCGTGACACGTAAGTTGGGGCAAGTTCGCTCCAGTTCCTAAGAGATGAAGCTATACCCCCACTGCACTTGCACAGTCTGGTTATTCATGACACCCGAAATGGTCCAATTTGGGCAGTCCCCGGGTGGATATGATTGTATCGTATTGTGCGGAGGAGGCGGTACTGTACCGAGACGATGACACCAGTACCCCATTGTTGGGTGCAGTGCACGGGCTCATTGTAACGTCATCATGCTTAGGCCGATTGATGGCTGTCAACAGGTCACTGCGAGTTTGCCTGCTGATCTTATTCCTCTGGTTTTACATCGGATTCACAGGCTTCATCGAGGCAGCACATCCGTTTCCGAGCAAACCATTTACGTTGTGACCATCATCAGTGAAGGAGACATCTGTATCCGATGCCAGCCAACCATCACTAGCATTTGTCAACAAAATTACTAACAACCAGGTAAGAGGTGTAATTAGGCCAGTATGTTCCACGCATTGTTTACTCTTTGAAGAACACAAGCAAACGCACCCAATGCATGAACCACCCTGCTGAATGAGGAGATGGTGCCAAACCTGTGAGGCGGCGAAGCGAGTATTGTAAATTTATTGTTCGTACATGATTAGCAAACATAATGAATGCAGATGATCATTTTGGCTGAAACAATGCCTTATCAGCAAAAAATGTAACGTTTGCGGCACAGGGATAAATCAGTTCTAGAAGTGTCTTTAAACTATTCACTTTTCAGCGCGACAACAAATGGCGAGGTGACAAAACGACCCAACAAATCCTATTCCAGATTATCCCTCAGAATTAAAGGTATGGTGCATCAGCTGTAGTCTTTAGGCGGACCGAAGAGAAGTTTGCAAAACGAAGACATTCAGATAAGTGTTCGTTGCTGTCTAGAGGGCTTCCGGAAAAGGCTTAGGCAAATTAACTGCTCACTGGGCGAACAGAAGCCAAAAAGGTAGCATCAATGGAATAGCGTATAATTTTGCCTCGTAATGAAAAACAAACGAGAAAAACAGAACTACTCACCCAACAAAACGAGTCCCAAGAGTACGAGAAAGAAATTGAAATAGTAGGTGGAGAACGCAGCCAATTGCTGGACCCATCCGGTTTTGAAAAACCTAGCCCAACTAAATGAAGAAACGGCGGAAATGCGCCGGATCACTTGACTAGGAACTTACCTGCGCGAAGAGAACAATGGTATGATGAGAAGAAACACACTGAACATTTCCAAGTAAAGAAACGCTGCGGTCAAGTGCCACAACATGATGTCTGGGCTGAAATAAAGATACAAATGAACAAGCTGGCATCTGATACATTCATTATTAGAGGAGAGTCCAACGAAATTCTTCTGTAGGTATATTTCAAAGGATCTTTTTCGGTACATCAACTGACTGAGAGGGACAATAGCGAGTCAGGTAGATTACCCATAAAACGGTATTGACAACATAAGATGCGATACAAACGAGACAAAGATCATGCAGCACATAAATGAGCAAATAGCCCAAATAGCATGCAGTTACGCAAGAAAGGCATGTCAGAACAAATGCCAGGTGAAGAGCGAACCGACTGGAACTGAGTTCTGCAACAAAAAGTCATTCTGATTTGATGCAACCTACCCAAAAGCATTAATATTAGATAGAATGCGAGTCCATAAACGGGATTCCTTTGTTTTAACCATTTACCCATTGGTAGGTTTCGGATTCCAAACGCTTTGGAATATCTGGTGAGAAAGCCCATCATGATCGAGAAAGGGGTAACTCACGGCGACGTGAGCACTTTAGAACAGCTCATTGTCTCAGAAATGTCACACAGAGCACGATAGTTCGGGTCCGCTTCATGAGCGAATTCGACGTGCAGAGCATAAAGGCAAATCAAGCAGCCCACTGCCGCAGAGCAGACCACCGGATTAAGTGGTTTCATCGATCAACTGTAACAAGAAACGGAATAGAGTGAGGTGTGCTGTTGGTTAAATATGAGTAGGAGAGAAGACATTCTGTGACCCCGGCTTAGATCATCGGCCCGGCCTTGAACCCGATGCTGTGGTTCCGACTGTCAACAACTAACTATATAAGTTGGATCGAGGAAGAAAAACACAGGATGATAATGGATGTAAAAAATGGCGTAAACAGCAGAAGCATTTGTGGTAAATGAGCGAAGGAAAACAATGATGCTACTGCGCATGTGACTTCGGTTACCTTCGATTTCCCAACAAAATACTATCCCACGGTACTCGTTGTGAGGGTGGAGTATGTACCTAAACCTACTTTTCACCATCCGACTCGCCGATCCCTGCTTTTGACTCTCGTGCTCCTGATTTACAATTCTGTTGGCCTGAACTCAGCTTCCGACTATGGAACGATGAATAAATGAATAAACGCCACCTGCTAACAGATACTTCAGTCGGACGAAACGGCAGGTTGCACTCTCGGTGACTTCAACATAACCAATAAGAATCGGCTCCTGTTTCTTTTAACAAGATTCCACAGGTCATAAGGGCTGGATTGTTTTTCAGTCACCAACACCCAGGCTCAGTCTGTCTCATCCCCAAGCCGGATTCCCGACAACAGCGGGGACGGTGATAATCAGACCTTGGATATAACACTCACCTGATTACGTCCATTTGGTCCTTTAGATCTTTGTTATCTGTCTTCTCTCGCCACATGTTTAGGTGACTGGTTTCTGCCTCCTTCTCGGTAAGCAGCAGATCCCACAGTTCCTGCCGAAAAACTCGGAAGTACTCTCTCTCTCTGCTTGTGTGAGCTAATTTATTCATTTCTTTAAGCCAGGGAAGTAACCCCTTCCAGAATGGTTTATTCAAGCCCAGTTGGGTGTGGGAAGAAAGAAGGTCATACGATGGACTATACTACCCCATGAACCCCTTATGTGTATGTGTTCGATAAAGCTTAAAATAAAAGGATCACTGGAAAGGCTTCCCAATCATTGTCAGCAGCAAACGGTGGCCGACCACTATGAAGTTTGGCCGAAGCAGTCAGTTTCATCTTCTGTCCCTCTTCGTTACCTTGGATTCCGAAAGTTCCAAAACAACCCCGATAGAAAAGGCGGAGAAATTTGTTCCACTCTTTAGTCCAATGCCCACCCTCCTCACTCAGCGCTGCACAAGACACTTCGACTCAGTTTCTTCCGCTAGACAATATCAAGAGGGATTGCGGCCAGGGCACTGAACGCATGTAAGCAGCCGGGTTCATAAGGTATTCCTCCTGAAGTGTTGCGTAATTGTGCGCCCCCCCCCCCTCAAACTCCCGAAAATGTTCGAGTCCTTTCAGAGCTCGAGATAGCTCAGTGGTTAAGGCGCTGGCTTAATAACCGGAACGTTCGCGGTTCGAAACTAGCCTCAACATCTCGACTGCTCCTGTCTAGACTTAGGCAACTTGGCAGCATTCCAGCCTTCGTGCATCTTTCCACTAGCATGGCAGCTAGGCACCGAAAGGGTGCTACAGCTGAACGATTATCTTTTATCTCTTTATCCTTTCGTAGCCTTGCCCTTGTTGGCAAAACAATTTCTCTGTGATCTTCGGAACAGTGTCCTTATGGGTGACTAGCGACAGAGGTCACAGCTCGAGATGGCTCAGTGGCTGAGGCGAGAAGCTACTGAATGGAAGTCATTTGTTGGTTTGTGTCCCACACGTTTTATCCACATCACTGGCGTTCCCTGGTGAAGCGTAGTGGTACTTCGTACATCAACGGCATCCCAGTAAGCCCAGTACGTGGACTTTCTCGCCGAACTTATTGTATATGGGATACATTCAAGCCCGAGAAGATTACCTACAGTCCCTTCTATGGTTACTCCGTCTCCAAAAGCCTCAGTATAGTCGGGGGGTGGATGTCTTGGGAGACGAGTAAAGTCATCGTTCTCACATCCTTAAAATGCACCCAAGGGGCCCACTTCTACGCATTTCATACTAGTGAAGCTGTTTACCGCCTTCCTGTGGCGCCAGGGTTTCACTAAAGGGCAAAAGCGCCATAAGATCGTTGTTGGTGCATTGGTTGCCAATCTAGGACTGCCGGCTAAACCGCGATTCCAAACCAAGAGGGCGAGAACATGGCTCAGCTCCGGTGCATTATACGGAATTCAGTGGCCACAATGAAGATAAGTTCTCCGTCGCCTCACAGACTGCGCTTGGCTGTACGACAGCTGGGGGTGCACCTTCCGATAAAAACTGCGTAGCGCAAGAGGTAGCGAAACAGTTTGATTCCTGCGTCAGTGCCGTGGATGCTCCCCTTCGTCTTCGGATATCGCCACTACAGAGGAACCATGCGATCAGCCTCAGCAGACACAGTCGAATTCACATCATTGATTCTTTGCCAATGGTCAGATACTGGAATGCGCGTAACGTTGCTTCACAGAATACCACCAGTTGGGTATTCGGGCGATACTGTGAGAGTAGGCATTGACTTCACGATGCTTATTCGAGTAGTTCCCGCAATCTGTATGTCAGTCATTCAGCTCAAAAACCGTGCACCGAAGTGCAGTGGTTACAACTGCCACAGTTTCGTTCACAGAGAAGGAAATCCGAGTCAGGCATTGGAGGCGATAGCCCACTCAGTTCATCGGCGTCGAGTGGTTCTATTTATGCGATGTGGCGGGGATTGAGAGCCATCCAATGAAGGTGATAGCTTTGATGCAAAACCATCACTCGCTAGGTGATACAGTCATATCGATCAGGACCACTAGCCATTGGTTTGTCTTGTCCTACGGTCTCCATCCGGGAAGACAGCATTTGTAAACGCGACTGAATTGCCTGGTAAGGGCTTTCATGCTTCATTACCAGGTTATGGGCTGACCGCCACTTGGTCATCTCCATCCAACACAAGCTTGAACGAAGATGACTCTACGAACTAGCTGTGCTTCTTCCGGGCTTAGTCGTCCAACTTGGGCATTCATATCACCCGGCAGGTTTGCAATATCCGTCCTTCTTGCTGACCAAAGCAGTCGCGAGAGATCTCAAAAAAAAACCCTGCCCTTTTCAGTCTGGGAATCGCCGTCTATCGGGCCATATGCTGAAACGACAAATAAACACCGTTTACCGCGTCGACTTGCATTGGTCTTGATTTGGCCCGATAACTGCACAGCACAAAGACGACTGTCTACTGGGATCCAGTCCAGCAAAGCACTTTCAGCCTCCGGGCTGAGTGCAACCCCCCCCCACACACACACACCGTAGACACCTCGAGCCATTGCGTCACGATCACCAGATACTCGAAGAGTGAAATGTGGAGCATTTGGGCTCGTCCTAAGCGGCTTGAGATTCGCGACCGAAATGGGGTCTTGTAAGCGTGTTTAGGAGACACAACATAAATCGACGAAGAGAGAAAGCAAGGTTTCAGAAGATGTCTGTTGCCCAACTTGACAGAGTAGGGACATTGAAAGCTCTGAAGTGGATCACACCTCTTGAGGTTAGTAAGTCATTACTTGGGTTTAATTTCTGGGCAATCGTTTGGACACGGAGCAATGGCTAGGGGACTAGCAGATGGTTTGAGTGTACTGTAACACTCGATGGGTGGAAGAAGGTGTGGGGGAGGACCGGTGAGCGTAGAGCTGCAGTGGTGAACACCCACAACAAGCCGAAGTGGGTTTGATTGAGATACCCAAGTTCCGCGGGTCTTCTTCACTTGGCTTTGAGGTAATGTTCGAACTTTCTTAACACGGGCGTGCAATTCGGTCCACACTTTTCAGTCGCTTCTTCTCTCGGAAACGAAGGACATTCTTTCAGTGATCATTCCCCTACTGCCAATGCATGGATGTAGTAGATTTGAGAAGCAGGGCAACCATCAGCTGAACACCGAGTGCGTCCTGACCTAGGGCTGTCACACTGTCATGATGGACGAGCTTCGTGCTGCGATGATACTGCGGGCTACACTGGCTAAAACTCAGTTCCTAAAGGTAAGGCCATGCCAGGAGGGCCAACGAGGAGAAGCCCGTCGAAGAACAGCGAGTTCCCGTACTGCGAGAAATCGTATTAAGAGATGGTCTGGAAGTAATATCCTACTATCCTCTGCGATGGGAGTGTAAAGGCGGTAAAGCGTTTCCCCAAGGCGGCCAGCATATCCATATTTATAGAAGTAGTGATGCTGCTTCCTCCAAGGAAGGACAGATTAGAAAAAAGGTCTACCATAAAAATCAGCACACTCCGACTGCCCGACCGCTACCTCACTGTTCAGATTTCTTAATCGGAGGCTAGGAGGATGGTCTCCGAGCAAAACCCTAATCCTCACTGCCTTGAGGGTCAGACTTTTGAGTCAAGGGCTCAAAATGGGGCACCTCAACCAAATCTCCTTCGGCTTGGGCCACCGGAAGGTGTCATTCGCCAGTGCAGGCTCTGCGCTCACAGGCCCTCCCTCACAGCCTCTCCTCACTCATCTCTTTCACACGGAACCCAAGTTAGTCCTACCCTAGGTTAACGGTATCAGGAGTCGGTTGACCCCTTTTCCCATATTTCTAAACTCGAACAAGACCGGAAGAAGGTCGTCCTTTTCAGTACCGCTCCATGTTAAGCCGATAAACCTCAATCAATATCTGTTAATTGGGAAGAAGCGCTCCTGTATTCTTATTCAAAAGCTACCACCCTGAAGATGCTCTTTTGGGACAACAAACTTTCAACCGAATCACTCGTGCTTTCTCTGCGGGCTATCCCCACCAGGTATGGAATTCCGTTGTCGGAGTGACCTTTGCATCTTCTCCCTCCCTTAAATCGTTACTTTAAAATTACGTAGCTATGTAC
>SJOL01006822.1:801829-817879 GCA_004794785.1 Opisthorchis felineus | reverse complement strand
ATGTACATCTCACGATAAAATCTTGATATGCATGCACACCAATGTTGTTCCGAGTCTGTAGCTATCCGCACGACATCCTTTTGCGTCAACAACCTGCTAGTGGCAATTTGTCAGCTATCTGGTCCGGCCATCACCGTACGCAGACGGACCAGGTTCATGACCTAACAAACGGGAAGAAAGCTCTCGACCAGAGTGCATGAACACAAATGTGCTGCTAGAACACACGATCAGATCTCTTTCCACTCCGGACACAAAGATCAGGAAGGACACGAATTCCACTGGGATGCTTCAATCAGGAACAAAGGAAGAACATGAATTTATGGAGGCAAAGTACTCTACCGAGGAGATCCTTGTATCGGATGGTGGTTATTCCATGACTTGGCAACGAAGCATGAAAGCCCTTAACAGTTAATTTAATTTAACCGGTAATTGCCGTCTCCCTGGATGGGGAGCCTTCGATGAGACAAACCAATCGTTATTGACCCCGACAGATACATTGACAGACGGTATCACGCAGTGAATGGTTCTCTTCAATCAAAGTTATCAAAGTCATCGCCTTCACTTCGTAGCTCTCATTCCCTGCCATACCGACAAACATAACACAAACTAATGGAAGAGGCCCAGAAAGCTGGGAATGCCCGAAGATTATTTCAGGTGATCCGTGCGACCGGGCCCCCGGAAACCACCTGTGAGCGATACCATCAGGGATCAGAATGGAGCGACCATCTTGAATAAAGAAGAACGCCTCGACCTTGGACCGAATACTTCCGACAAGTTATCGTGGCCACCAGTTGCCACTCGCCTAAAGCCAACAGCTGACTGAGAACCCTGGACGGTGAACGTGGAACCCCATGCGGCCCCGGAGATTTATTACTGCATGTGTTCTCTTAAGAGCCGTCGAGCTCCTAGACCGGACAACCTCCCACCCGCATCGTTCATAGATGGGGGTGAATTCCTCAGTCAGCGCTTGTTTGATCTGTTTTCCTGCATTTGGGACAAGATGACTGTCCCAGACAACTCGGAGAGTCGGTGATAGTGTCAGTTTTCAATGGAGAATACAGGACAGCACAACCAGCCAACCAATCTCGAGAAAGTCGGACTCCAATGCAATGTAAACTGAGAGCGAGTCGATCGAAAGGAGGGAACAAAACTGCTAACCAGTCAGATCAAAGAAGGCGAGCCACAACGCAACACAAATCACAAACGGACCAATGAATCCACAAAAAGTGCTATCTCCCTATTGGCCAGTCACATCCTGATATAACAGATACCCTTCAAAACTATATAAACGCGCGCAGGCAAGGAGAAAGTACCCAACCAACCGCGCGCTGATGATGTCTCCTCTTTTGGTGACGGAGCGTCTATAATTTACTTGCCAAGCTCGGCGAACGGATCGACAGTCACCTGATCTACAACCAATACACGGTATAAATGAGACTGGACATCTTAAGGGCCTCCTTATATTGAGCCTGGAATCCACTACTCACTATCTGCACCCGAAGTGACATACATCCTTAAGTGTGTTGCACTATCCTAATGTGTTTGTGCACATGTCAGTGCTTGTCTGTTTCACGGTGGTTACGGTGTCTCGTGATTGGTGGTTGATCGGTAACGAGTGTATGGGACAATGTGTCGGTTTTACGATTTACCTAGTAGAGGGTAGTCTCGAAGACTATCCGTTCTTTCTTCCGTTTGCTCCGGCTAACGACAGACATCTCGCTGATACTGACCTTGTGACTCGTGCAATGGCAGTGTTGCCAAAGGCGGGAGCGTGGGTCACCACATCGTAAAGCTGGCCTATGTTCCCTGCCCTGTCATAGTCATGACATAAGGTGGGATACACAACTCCGTGTTTGTCATGTGTTGGAACGACAACTTCAAACCTGCAGGACTGGATGCGCTGTGTGCCCAAAACAACGCTACAATGGTGAATTGGTAAGGCAGTTTTACAAATAAGATCGATCATTGTTGCTTTGGTTTCCGAAACATGCATTAACGAGTTGTTAGTCCATAAGACGCACTTTTTCGTAAAACAGGTCGGGTTTGTTGCGGTGAGTAATGTGGGCTGAATGATAGTATTATGCCACTCCGTTGTTTCTCGTGCGCGTCTAATCTAGCTTTCTTAAAAGTAATTACTCCAAGGAAGGAACCCAGGCATCAGGTTCTTCCTTTGTCAACCGATTGGCTGGTGGTGCTTTGTTGAAAATAATTTGACTGAAATCTTTTGACGATTTTGGTTGCGTTACTATACTTCGCTGAGTAGTCTGGAAATAAGAGGGATATCATGAAGGCGTCCTGTTGCTGATGCACAACCCCATCAGACTTCCGATATGTTTTTGAGCACAACCCTGTCAAGTGGACACTGTGATCGACTGTGAGGTTCGTACTTGTTTCTTGAAGTATGTTGGTTGATGTCTGTGTGGCTACCTTATACTGTCTGCCTGTGAATGGAATCGAAAGATACCATCGTGTCCTCTCTATCTAGCTGCATTGTAGTTATTATTTCCGTTTCGTTGTTGACGTACCTGTACAAGCTACTCGTCACCGTTTGGTTTGCCTTTTCCATTGTTTCCCCTATTTTCATATCAAAACTGCTGCTGTTTTCTTTCTCCTCTCACACTCTGCATCCACACATCCAGACTTAATATTCTATTATCACTGCTCCCCAAACAACGTCGAACGGGACTGTTTTCGGCTACTCAGACTTCCGAAGTTGAGGACTTGCTGCGTGCAGGTAGGTCAGTCGGCGGGTACTTTGCACAAATTTAGTCTTCAGGTCTTCGAAACCCGGTCCGTGTCGTAGTTCGTGAACAGATTGATCATACCAATGCTGTGTCGAAGGCTCTTCTCACGGGACAGCGAACACCAGCGACGTTGGACAACTATTATACGGTCAGTTGTGGTCGTATTTCTATTTTCACTGTTTTTTAAAAATAGTTTTGAGTGGCACATACCGAAAGGCCAATGGGGATCCATATTTTGCACGTTATTTGAAATTTCCTAAGTAGCTGACTACTACTAATGAGTAGTTAGACGATTGCCCCTATCTTCCACAGCTCTTGTGGAGAATCTGATAATTCCCAAGCTATGGACTTGTAGCTTTCACAAATAATGCTGAAAGAGTAGAAGGGGCCGATCCAGCGAAAATTGTCTACCGCACGTTTCGTTGTTGTTTCGTACTCATTGGGTGGACGGAACAGGATTCGGTCGTCCGATATTCGGGCCCAAATATCACACTCTTGACGAACATATCCAGCCTCCACTGATCTCACTAGTGCCTGTGACGTACAGGAATGCAGATAATTCGTAGACAGTTAGGACGAATCATCTGATTATTTACTAGCAAACAAATTTCAATGCATTTGCTGAGCCAAGTAAAACCCATTTCTGTTCATGTGCGGCACACTCGTATGAACTTCAGCAATGCATACCCCCATTTTAAATGACGTCGTGAGACCAGTCAGGACGCCCCCGGGTTACAAATTTATCCCCCACGAAGTGACAGGATGTATGACCAGCGCACTAGATCCCCTGCATTTCCGTGCTGCTCGCATTTCTGGGAAGTTTGTCCATGGGCGCCTGACCAGTGTCTTCCTCAGTGTGTAACCTGCTATTTCATTAATCTCCGTAGCACATACCATCTTTCAGAACACATTGCCACTTGGAAGTTCAACGATTGACCTATGGTAGTAAGCGTCACGCAATACAGCTTTATGAGACGCAATCGCAATAACACAATGTTTTCTTTAAAAAATGTCTATACTGAAAAATGTCTATACTGAAAACCGCATGAGCCCAAGAGGGAAGCAGAGGCATGTTACACCCGGGATAGGATGGATCAGCTTTACTGTACTTGAATGCGCTCACACGCCGCGTGGTTGAGAAACCCAACTTCCGCATCTCGACTGCTCCTGTTCAGGCTTGGGCAACCTGGCAGGATCTCGGCCCTCGTGCTCCCTTTTATGGCGTGGCAGCTAGGCACCGAAAGGCTGTTGCAGCTGAGCGATTATTTTATTCTACTATTATTGCTGTTCTGGATTACCGCACTGTGATGTTCGTCACAGTGTCCTACATCCAACTGTTCATAGTGCTTACGGCGCCGAGATATCACCCGTAGGCATTACTCTTTCGTTTCAGTTGTCATAGATTTGTTCACCACTGAGAAGGAGGTTGAGCGGTCTAGTCGCACACAGTCCACCGGCTTGTAAATCAATATAGGTATCTCCATGAGGACCACAATAGCATCCCACGTCAGCTGCGGTTTATTATAGAGCCTCCCTTGAAGAGAGGTCGCTGTCACTGGGGGGGGGGTTCAAATGGTCCCTTGCTCCGTGATGTCTCCTCCTTGAGGAAATTACTGTAACGGTGGCAGTGGTTACAGACATATGTTGCCTGGAGTTGTGGTGAACGTGTGACTACAATGCGAGAAACTGTGCATCCATCTCTTGGAACTTGACTATGCAGTCCTTTAATTCCCGTTTCAGGTAGTTGAACCGGACGCCAAGTTTTCTTTGCTCATACGGTTCCTACTTTCCCATCCGAACGAGAAACTTCTTGTCTTCTTGGCCACTTGCGCTTGCGTGGACTATTTTTCCCGTCTATTCCGCCGTCTACTTCCTGGTTCGCAAGCCAAGCGAATCTACGCGTTGCACGGAAAGCTGCGAAAGAAGCGCACTGCCATCTTTCAGTCATTCAGAACGGAATCTTCGTGAGTGGCTTTTGCCATACTGTTTTCCCGATCAGCGAATTACAAACACCCTGCAATCACAAGTACACTTTTTCAGCACTAATTCACAGCATTCAGTAGGTTAGCTTTCCTGAATAGTTGCAATCGGATCACATTTGTCAGCACAAATAGATTAGGCGTAAATTCTTCCAACGATGTACTATGTAGCGAAGAGACAACTTACTTCGTGTTTGTCGGTTTACGTATGGTAACAGCCCATTACACTCCACTGGAAGTTGCCCACCTGTGATCCGTGGAGTTTCCGGTTAATGCAGACGGATCTGACAAATAACCGCAGGTCATCCAGCTTGGTGAGTGAAAAAGGTAGAAAATGGATTAACCTGATTGTTTCACGTCAGCGGTCGCCACCTTCCAGTCAGGCTTTTGAGCCAAAGGCTTTCTTGACGATTCGAATCATCATTCACCCGGGTTCTGGGTGCCCTCTTAGTGTCTCAGGGTGTATACAACTAAGGATTGCGCATACCTTTTGCCTGTCTCATGGTGCTGCCCGTCGGGTCTCCTAACTTGCTGTTTATGGCGAGTAAGTGTAAACAAACACGTCCCTCTTTACCATTCATCACATTCCTTTTCATTCACTCCAGCTTACTCCTTTTGGTTGACGCATAGTTACACTGTGGTCAGCGCGATTCCAAATGTGTTTGGACAGACTCCGTTGATTCACGTCAAAAGAACTTATCTGCCGACTAACAAAGGTTGCCGCCAATCTCTTCGGTAGATTTGACGTGGGTGCACGTTCTCACAGTAAAGTGCACACCTCGATCAGTCAACATGTGAGCGTACTCACCAAAAGAACTCTGGGTCAGCCTCTTTCACATAACTATACCAATCAGAAAAAATCTACTGACAACGATATGCTTGAATTTTCGCATTGATGCAGAACATTACCCGGAAGACATTTAGATCAGTGTGACATTGTAGGGCATGGGGTCATCAGCGACAAGCCAGAAATCACTACTGATAAGTAAGCAAGCTTACTGGACTCATTAGTGCCCTGTCAACCCTGATCCGTTAGTCTACAAGCGGCATACAATGGTTCTCCCAAGTGGGCATCTCTACAAAGGGGACGTACCTCCAAGAAGTACATGACCTGGTGACCTGTGATCAGAATTCAAACTAGAATCCCGGGCAATACTGTTGTACTGCCACGACAGAACTCCTCATTTTTTTAAAGAAGATCCGGATGTGGATGCCAAGAGATCCTCACACTTAATCGGAATGGTGGCACGTTGTACTGTTCGAGTCGTTTAAATCGCCAAATTTGTGATAGAAATGACCCAACAGCAGTCTCGTCAACTGAATGCTACAAAATTGTCGGCAAAATACAGTGGGATTGATGTTTGTCAATTGCCCAATCCATTTCGTCAAATTAGAGGAACATCGATTTATTTTTTCGGGCCATTCGGTGTCCGCTGTCATCATATGCAGAGTTAACAGCTTGTACATCCCAAGAGAAAACGATTTTGTGTCAACGCGAGGTTGTTTTTCCTTTTTGGAAGACTGAATAGTTCCCATTGGAAACCGCCGTAGCCTCTGGAGGAACTTCTTGCTCCGTACAGGACAACAGTTAAGAGATTAATTACCAACAAAGAAGCCGTTGAAGCATGACAAATGTTTACGTCAGTTTGGTTTTATTGTACATACCGGGTATAGTGCTTGCAGACACTTTTCCAAAGGCGACTTGAAACATCGAAAGATGAACACATGAGGAATTAAATAAATGCATGATATCGAACTATTCAACCGTCAATGAAGCTTTGAACCGTATCCGACCGTCTCTTCTTGGATTGAATTGAATTGAATTTTTCAATAGGAATGATAGCACATAAGATTGTTAGCAGACGGTAAGAGACCGAAATTTGCAGCCGCTGTATAGTTCGTCTATGCCGCATTGGATTGTTTAGAACAGAACTGAACCTTCAGCAGATGTTTATTGATGCACCAGCTTGGGACTGGATCTCACGTCCCCCCTTTGCCTAAAGGTTGGACACTTCCAGGAGGAGGAGCATGAGTTTGGCTGGTTCCAAAGTATGCTCTCTTCGTGGAGAGGGGGCACTCCCCAGTCATCTGTGTACCCACACACCTAGTGTTCTGTTCAGTTGGGGAGACTCGATTGCCTTCAATGTGTGTTACGCGTAGTACACCTAAGTACCTAAGTAAACAACGGACTTTAGTGGTTATCGTACTTTTTCTTGTTGGTCTTCATGCAGTCTCATTTAGCTCGGTGGCGAGTCCCGTCCACCGGATTCTGGTCGACAGGTCATTCCGAATGTTTGCAAAACCTGTTGGACATCTGTTGTCCGTCTAGTGTTACATTTTGGTAAGCCTCGCCTTTTGATTTTCTCCCCCTTCTCCCAACCGGTTCTGATTCTGTCTCTTCCTCTCAGCGCTGTCCTCCTCAGTACAGACGTCATGGCTCGCGGAGTGGATATCCCTGATGTCAGCTGGGTCCTTCAGTGTGATCCACCATCCAGTGCCAAGTGAGCGTACATGTTTACATTCCTTCTGTCTTCTGGCTTATTTAAGGAGTCATTTTAGTTGTCCTTTTTGGGTGTTTGATTACAAGTTTGTCGTTTGTCACCTCAGTGTCACGTGGCTTTTGTTCGAACAATTCCACAATTGACTGAGATTATCAAACCTTTCCAGGATGTGTGGGGAACCGAGGTGATTAATGAAGCTATGGACTCGCCAAAGAACTGACAAGACGAAACACAGTGTGTCAACTCATGAATTGGTTCAACACATGTATTCCTATGAAGAAATACGAACCGACTGAAGTAGAACCGGACGAACTGCAAATGAGTAACGCATATGAATGGTTGTGCTTATAGGTTGATCTATCGGGGGACGTTCTGCAAATTTTATGCGAGAACTGGATATGTTCAGTCAACCCAATCCGTCGGTTATTTCGTCAAGTGACTCAGACGATCACCGACTTTCGCCCATACTCCTGTTTAGGTTGCAATTAGTTTAGCCGCTCTCTCACTCGCAAACCATAATGATAGTTTCCTCGAAAGGGACAAAAGTATCCGGCCTCAGAGTATTTCCTTCAGCTTATGCCAACTAGATCTTCGAAGACCCCACTGTGAATAGATCGGGAAAGCGGAAATGGTAGTTACGGTTGCAACTTTTGGCTTCAGGTAAGACGATGATCGACTGAAACGGATTGGTTAGTTGAACAGTGTGATTGAGTGTGAAAGGTGGGTCCTTGGGTTTACATCACTCTCGTTTGATGGTCGTCCTATCCCTTGGCGCAGTTATTCTGGTGAATCCACATCAAAGTAGGGAAGTACTGGACTTGAGTTTCGCTCTTCTTAGGGCTCATCAGTAGTGAATATCCTTGACCTTGCCGGGGTTTGAACTCCGAACGTCTGACATGCTAGGCGTCCGTCTTACTAATACTCCACCAGCGCACACTATGCGCTCCTGAATAGTCACGTCTGAGCAGGGATTCCTTCTGTGAAGTGACGAATCTACCCTTGAAGGATGTATGTTTATTTCTATGAGTTAGTAAGCTCCCAATAGAAGTTTCGATGGCTGAAACTGTGTTTAATCAGTTGATCTTGTCTACAGCAGTGGTAACGCACGGAATAATCCAGTGAGTATTATTCACTGATCGTCTGCATTTATGTTCTTATGTGCCACACGTAGCTCTTAGCAAGCCGTCACAGAAACAGGATTTGAAGTATTTCGCATTATTTTTAGTGACGTTTTCCAGCCGTGTACATGAGTACTGCGAGTCCTATCCTCACAGCATCTGGCCAAAGGAAGGTAAGATCATCACGAGAGAGTTGCAAACTTTTGAAGTTGAAACAAGCAGAGCAAAGGTTTTTGATTATTCACAGGAGCCCCACCGGTTCTGTGGTTCGACCGCATTTTCCAGGTCATATACCACCGATCTGGAGAATCTTCAGTGAATGGCTTAGGCCAGTCTTGCCAAAGCCCTCATTTTGGGCTTTTAGTACTTTGTCACGTTACATCCTGTCCACATGCTCCATCAACCCATTCGGATTCTCTTAGGGCAGACCGTCTAGAAGACGGTCTCCAGGCATCTGTAACGCATGACTCAGCCAGCGCAACTGGTTTAAATGTATCAAACTGTCACCGTAAGGGAGTGAGTGGAAAGTGCTGTTCCAATTCTCGTCATGTAGAACCAACCGGGAAAAATCCATAAATCACCTTCAGCTTTGTTCAGCTTCCTTCCTTTAATGTAGCTTCTCAGCCAATAATGGTGTTATCGAGTTATCGAGGTGAAACATTGGACGGGTAAATATTTTAATGAAGGAAAAAAACGGAAATTCGTTGACACGCAGAAAAGAAAAAAAGGCAACAGAAAATAGGGATCTTCGACTATTCCCCCAACCTTATTACCTCAACAAATTGGCCGAAATAGTAACAATGCAGCAACTAACTTTGCACCTCTGTCTGCGCACTCACTCCACTCTGTCCTGTTTGGTTTTTTATTATCGGTAAAATTTTGGAAATCCCGAAACGTTTTATTCCATTTAGTCTAATGGAACAAAACTACTGATATGGATGATTGCAGCGGCCCCTATCTAAGCAGACATCTGGCATTCGTTTTATCAGGACAAACGTTCTCGTAGGAAGACTGCTAGTGCATGCAAGTTTCTTTAAAGCAAGGGATGCATGTATAGAAAGCTCCGGATTTTAAAGAACCAAGTGGTGTCCTTTCTAATCCAGATGGGATCCGATGTTTGGATGAACTGCTGTACTAGATGATCGTCTGAGTAACTTACAAGTAAGCAAGTGCACACCTTCAGGTTCTTCATGGAAAATAGAATCATCATCAACATTATAACAACAGTGTTCAACACTGATTCTTTGCTGGCATACAACATGACAGTATCGTTAGTTATAGGCATCATAGTTGTACGTGGGTTGGGATGCCGCCAAAGCGCCCAGACCGAGACCGGAGGACAAACAGGGTCCTCAGTTAAACCCTTTGGCTCCTGGCTGTTAATGCAGGTGTATTACCATTTTTGTAGAACAAGTCGCCACACATCTTCCACCGTCCAACCTGGAGGGCCAGGGGATTGTGTTGGTCAGACCTCTAACCATTGACCAATCTGGTATGAGAGACTCTGTGTGTTTCGCCGGGACACCCCCAAGTATAGTTCAATGGGTCGCGGAGGTGCACAAGCCGTCACACCACGGGAAGGTCCAGTTTCTTCGTGTAATTATCGGAATGCCGGAAGCATGTGGATACCGATGGGTCCTCTCAAATGTCATTTTCCCAGTGGGACTGTGTGAAAATGACTTTCTAGCTATGGCAGTTGTCCCCGAACAAGGAGCATCGCAACCTCTCCATGGGAGTGTTGTTTCTTTTCCTCGAGAGATTGTGCGCGAAATAGTGACTAGCGGCAAGTTACCTTACTGCATCTCTAGGGATTACTGTATCTTCTTTACCACTTTTCAGCCTTTTAACGCGCTGTTTTCAGTAAAAAGTTGATACGCATATTTCCAGTCTGATTCGCACGTTTTTTGAACAATCTATCAAAGCCAGCAGCTTGTAAGCAGGTATTCGTTACCTGAAGCATGTACATAGACACGCGAATCATCACCGAAAGATTGACATTCGTTGCATCACGGTGTAGTTGGCGGTAAGCTCCTTCGTTTTGGTCTTGATAAGAAGTGAAAGTAGACTGGGTGGACACTGAACGGCCACATATGTAGTCTCACGAATGCCTCACTTCGCCTCTGAAAATCTCTATTGTTGTCTTTTGCAATTGCATGTCTTCTTCTCTCCCTCTTAGCGCCTTCGTCCACCGATGTGGTCGGACGGCACGTTGTGGTGTCCAAGGCAGTGCTTTGTTGTTTCTCACATCCAAAGAGTTATCGTACGTGAACTTCCTGAAGATCAACCAGAAGGTACGTTCCTAATATTTTCTTGCCCAAGCGTTTCCATTCGCATTCGAGATTGGGCTACAGTGGTATTATTGGATACAGTTACTACCAAGTATGACACTGTCGGTTGTCTCTCGAATGCTTAGCTTAGCTTCACTGACTACTAACAATTTCGAATGCTAAGCGAGCAGAACCTTACTTTTAGAGGGAAAACAGGTTAACCAGTTTGATACACTCATTTGCATACCAGTTTTGTTCCTACGAGAGACCCAATTGAATCCCAACTGAATCTCTCGTTTGTGATGTTCAACTGAATCTACTGCACCAGGCCGCCTCATGTTTTAGTTGGTACGATACTCCAGCATCACAATACATTTATAAACTTAACACACTACGTATTGGCGGCCCACGACCGGTTTCACCTCTCTTGGAGCTCACCAGGTAAGCGCAGTACCCGAGTTTCCCTCAGCGTTAGCAAAATACACTCATTTGCATACCAGTTTGGTTTTTACGCGTGACTCAGCTGAATTCCTCGTTTGCGATATTTTTCAGCTAAACGTGTCGCACAAAGGCCGCCTCCTGTTTCAGTTGGTACAATATTTGAGATGTTGCATTAAATTTTTCGAAGGAAACTAATCAGCAACGTTGTGAGCAGTTTCCTTTCAAGTACCGCCGTACTTCATTCCTGTTGCCGTACAATAGTGGCACACTAGACAACAGCTATTTAGCGATTGCTCGTTTTCTGTCAGATTTGATCCAACAGGCTGCATTCTCACAACAAGATTTCAAGCCACATCAACTTACCCAAAAAGTTTCTTAATCCGCAGATCAAAGTGCATGTTTTCTTCATAATTTTCGTCATTACTACCAGAAGGTTGTATATTTATGAGGCCTAAGCATGTAAAACACGACCTCTGGTGTGTCTACCTCTCTGCATTTCCGTTATCCAGGTTTCGCTGATTGAGCTTGATTCTGAAGGTCTGGAGGGACTTTGCACAACAACAACCCAAAAGTACACACCGACGTTCATGACGAAACGTATTCACGACTGCTGTAAAAAGGATAAGTTAGTCCCCTGTCTCGTACTGCTCCACTGCTCTCTAAACCAATACGTTTGCTTCGAAACCACAGTTTTGGTTGCACGATGTATCGGTTAACCCAAACACGTTGTCCATAAATCATTTTGTTCAGACTTTGATCAAACGGTGGCGGACATGCATGGCCATCCCTTCAGCCGGAAGTGTGCCCTCCGTTGATCCGTGGCAGATCTTCCTTTGTTAGAATTGTTTAATGATCGTCTTCTGGTCTAACGAATCGACTTCTGTTGCATCGTAATATCACTGATTATTGGAATTATGGACGTCTTGTTGGATGTTTGGTTTGTTCGCCGAGGTGTGGAGCTGTGTTGCAATTGTTTTGTCCCTTGCAGGAGACGTCATTTGTTGATTTGATGCCAGTTGGTCTGTTCGCCGAGCTGGACAACTGGCGTGCGAACGTTTCATTACCATTCGAATAATCGTCGTCATTGCGCTGTTAGCTGGGTGTTTCTTCCGAGTCAGTTTGAGTCAACATGGTTCCCACGGAGTGTTTAATATCTCCACTATGAATGGTTGTTCGGAGTTCGGCTTGCACGTAATTTGATTGACCAGTTTGGAGTTTGTGTTGCATTGCGGTGGGATTCACTGGCAACGGAAGCAAGTTCCAAAAGGACCAACCAAATTACACGCAAGCCAAACTTTGAACAACCAATCACCTTAGAGGTATTTAATACTCTTTAGAAAGTATATAAACTCAAATGAACTTGAAGGAAATACCCACCCAACCACGCACTGACGATGCCTTCTTGTATGGTGGCGAAAGGTTTGCAAGCCAGTTACCACGCTCGGTGAACAGTCCAACTGTCACCTGATCAACAGCCGATTAGCGCACCCGAACTACCAATATTCCCACACATTGCGTTTCTGAATGTCGCCAATGCATGTGTATCCTCCGTTTCTGGTGTGGTGTCTACTGCATTTCTCATCGTGCTGTCACCCATTCCAAATTCTTAATCTCCAAGATCTGGTTCTTTCCGGTACAGAGATGATGGTAACTTTGTCGCAGCAACACTGGTTGCATTATTACTGTTCCCACAGGTGCACTAACTATGAACAACGTATGTAAAGAATAATGTCAACACGCGTCAGCCCATGGTTCCGTGCTGAGGGTTAACCGAATTCTCGCCTCCAACTTGACACAGGCCGTTACGTGTGCGCCTACCTCGGGGTTCTTGCTTTCTTGTTTCGTTGCTGGTCGACTGTTTTTATCCACTTACTCGACAGAGTTAATTAGCTCTGTTCATATCATTTTGAACAGTCATCCAGTAAGAGTCGGTCGCCGACCAGTGTTTCTGTGCACCACCAATCGCCTTACAGCACTCGGATATGTAGTGGTGGTGGGGAAAATGTCCTCAGCCAACATAACTGAGGTCGCCAGTACGTGTCACCGGATTGCTGAAGCTGGCACGGGCCATGGGTGCACTCATGTAGTTGTAAAAGAGATCGGTGGCAGGCCAACGCTTTGACCGCCGTTCCCATCCAAAAAGTAACACCTGACAGGGATAGTATCAAAGTAAAAAGGTGAGCGTTTTCTGCACTAGACAACATCAACTTCTCGGCAAAGCAGAAAAAACAGCGCATCCTAGTACTAGGTGAAGATACGTCAGTTCCACTGGAAAAAAGTCGCTGTGTTGGTCAAGGTCCTCATCGGATGGTCCCCTCCTGAAAATGATTACTGCAGATGATGGTGTGGACCACTATTTGGGTGACTCGTGTTCATCCCCACAAATTTGTTGCAGTACCCCATCTGGTAAACTATTCATTCGTTATTTCAGAATTAAGGACCGTAAAAACCATTTGTTGACCTAGGACGAATTTGTTGTGGATTGAATGAGTAAGTTCAGAGCAAAAAGCCCGTTAGTTTCATATATTCTAGATATTAACATCAGTCAGTGGAAGCGAAATAAATGTATTCTCGGAATTGATGTTGTGGTTTTTAAGGCTGTGAATCCAAAGTCCTCAGTTGTCCACCTGGACCGAAGACAACATACTTTAATTCTTCTATACGACACTTTTTGAGCGGTTCCTCTGTGCCAGCTGTGATTATACTGGTTTGCCTGCCACAGTATGAACACACCGGACTCGAGTTTTGCTTGTGCTCTAGCAAGGCCGGGAGGTAAGCTGTGATCAGCGAACGTGTTGTCACTATTCCGCCAACATACACGGAGCATACCTGAGGTGTTACATCTGAGCAGCCCAACAAATTTGCGCTTTAATGATGTATGTGGTTTTCCTGGCAAGCGAAAAAACTAGTCTGGTATATTTTAAAAGAATCCCCGGCACTAACGGACGGAGCTATTCTAATAGGCAATTCACTGATTGACAAAACCAGAGTTGTTACTGAGTCGTCGTTTGAGGTGTGGACACGAAGATGTGACAGAGCTTCAAATCTCTGTGGTATCACTTTGCTTAGTTTGACTTTCTCAACCTAGGAAAGTTGGCGTCACTGGAATGTGAATTGTTTTCTTTTGGGAGAAAGCCATAAGCCTGACGTCGAGGGGTATTTGGGGACCTTTTTAGCATGATACGGTTTGAGGGCCATCCAGCACAAAAACACCGAATTCCGTCTTTGCTATGAAATTTCGAAGCTAGCTCTGTCAAGCAGGTTAGCAATTGTCGTATACGTTAACAACTGGTTACCATAGGGCGTCATGTACAGTGTACCTCAACTTACTGTGCAGCCCAAATTCTCTATGGATTATCTTAAAAAATCCATTTTATCCGCGAATTTGGTTCTAATGGAATAACAACGGTGTGTTTATGCTCTGTTTGATTTCAGACTTATTTATGAGAAGAGCATTCGCGCATTTGTTTCCTACGTACAATACTACCGCAAACATGAGTGTCACTTGTTACTCAAATTGAAAGGTATGGTTTCGACTCTTGTATGTCATTTCATGTGTTCAGTCGTGTTTTGTTCAAATGTTGTTCCAGTTGTTCACCCAAAATGGTTGATAACCTCGGAGTTGGTTCTATCTGCCATCTGGTTTTCACCTCTGATTCAAATTATCTGCGAACTAGCAATCTTGGACTGCGTTGGCTCACCAGCGGACAGACTGTTGAAACGTAGTCAGGTATACCTTCTCATATATATTTTGTTCCATTTGGTTATGGAGCTGGAATCCAAAGCTTAAAGGGTTGTTTCTCGTCAAATTGATGGAGCACCCATACAGTGCCCCTTATTGTCCACGCGAAACACCTTCGGTAGACTCTCAAATCATGTTTTTTTCTCTGTTTAGTAGGATAAATAACATGTCCACTCTGCTGAGTCTTGTACATCCGGTTAATATTTGTTTGTTTGCGGACGTTTTCACCAGATGTTATCATGGTGTGTTGGAGTGTTTCAGAATGCCAGGGTTAATGCTGCGCATATTCGGTGGCTTCGTTTTTGTTTAACTAGATCAACGTGATTAGTGTGCATACTGTTACCTAGGTCATTGTGAACATGCGTGGTAAGTGCCACTGGATTTTCCTCATAAAGGGGCGACAATAGTTGTCTGACGAAGATAATTTTCATTAGCATAAGGCACTTATTGGGAACTGGATAACTATGTAGGTATCGTGCGTTATTCATCCACCGGTATTCAGTGCTCTCAATCCCTATCTTTTCTAACCGTGTTATATTCCTAACGGTTACAATGCTAAACTGTTGATCAAACCAACTCAGTTGAATAATATATTATGCGAAGGCAGTGGCGATGTGAAGGGCAGTTTTGTTTCACTGTCGAATGTCTATGACAGGTTTTCGGTTTTGGATGATGGATAGTTACCTATCACAGAGTGTCGCATTTGTATGATAACGACTCACATAGGCTGTTTGGCTATTTTGCTCGTCCACCTATTGCCTCTCCCCTGAAGGAGCGTTTGATCTGTCCTCTCAGTCTACCGAATCATCCTCTTCACTCTTGATGTTGGCAGTTCCCAGTCTATTCTTCACATGGACTCGAGTACACTGAATTCGTCATAGTACGTCGTTGATATGTCTCCATTCAAAATCCGGTTGACCGGAACCCTTGACATTAGAGGATTTTCGGATATTTGTAAGGTCGAGGTTTGCCAGAATAGTTTGATTTTTGAGGAGCGCGCTATACCGTTCTAAGAAGTTTAACATGGTTTCTAGACTTAATGCCGGAAATTAAATGAGAAAGGTCTATCCGGTCATGGCCTGTTCTAATACAACCTCGGGTGATATCAGATGGCTAGAAAAATGTGTATGCAGTTACACAGCTTCTACCTTTTTGTGTTTCCATTCTTCGACCTTTCCATTCTTAAGGAACGGTAGGATGACCTTGGCGAAATACACTCATTTGCTGTCAAAGAATTTTCAGCAACCTTATGAGTAGT
>SJOL01006822.1:689946-798315 GCA_004794785.1 Opisthorchis felineus | reverse complement strand
TCTCCTGTGTACTGGTTGGAACTGGTGCGGAGGCGCCAGATGATTCGTAGTGTACATTGTCGAAAGTAACCAGCACATTGAAACCAAACCGGGTGGTTAGCCCTGTCTGGAGTTGCTGAACTCTTAGCTCACCCAGACTGGCGTCCAGGTTCCCCAGTCGGCACCACGAGGAGGTGGTTCAGCTCGCCGACCATTTTCTACTGTTTCGTTTCGTGATACCTGTCCAGTTCATGGAATATGCTGGTTTACTTCATCTATCCGGATATTCGAGTTATTTCGATAGCAATTTTAGTGTGTAGGCCGGTGTGTTGAAGTGGTACTTTGGTTTAACTTGGCCCTTTTTGACCCCCGAGAGGAGCTGAGTTTTAAATATATTCTCATAAACAACCCACCGCTTCTTTGCACTCTATGTATGCACATGTTAGATGCGTCTTGAGGTACTGATCTGAGTCCCAGTAATGAAGGGTCGATAACCGCAATCGCCAAATTTGTGGTACCGTCAGTTCGTCGGTTACAGCCTTATGTACATGTTGTGACTGCAGTACTCACAACTCTTTTTGCTGTGTATTTTTCATCCACTCTATCTGAAGACCTCGACTTTGGGCGTCTGGCCAATGGTTTTGGACTGCTCCGATTGCCACATATGCCTGAGCTCCGCGGGGCAAACACCAGCTGTTTCATTCCATCAGGCGTTGATTTTTCCAAGCTGAAGTATCGGTAAGTGGCTCCATTTCCTCTATAACGTCTTTTATCTCTCTCTCTGCTAGCTACGCCAGTATGTCAGTTTGGTCATCGGGGATAGGCTTCTAGTCTGTGTTTTTTTCACGATGGAGCGGGACTCTACTCTAGCGCTGCCTTTTCTAGTATGGGTGTTGACAATCTACCATAATCTCATTCACCATGTGGCCCCAACTGGGGAATTGTGGTGTAATGCCGTTCCAAGTGTAGTGCATACATTCCTATCACGACAATATAATCTTAGCGTATTTTTTACTCTTTTGAAGGTGTTCTTCATGGGGTTGAAGTTCGAACTTTCAACGGAGCTCACTCCGAATCATTAAAATGTCAGTATCAGTAAACGCAGCATGTCTGAACTATGCACTTATAACCTTCTCAATGACCGATACTAGCCAGCGTGTGTTTGTGGGATGCTGTTTCCGATTGAGACAATGGTACTCTCGTGATGACGTCCTTCTTCTTCGACGCAATCGCTCACTGAAAATACCATAAAAATGCGTGCTGTGTTTTACTCCTCATAGGACGGTCTCCCCTTGAAAAGGATCGTTGCTGAATGATATTTTACGCCATCATGTTTTTGTTGAAAAAACCTTCCTGCATTACCGTTCGTGTATTCATATAACATGAGGAAATGTTGCCGTTGTGTAGAGGGAGCTAATGCGGGAATCTACTTGAAAGTTTGAGAACCAATGGCCCGAGGCAACATACGTTTTCAGCGATTGGTTTGAGGCGAGTAGTTTCTTCAGGTTATCTTATCATTTGGAATAGGCTCCACTAGGGACAACTTGCGCGGTTGCACCACGTCAACATGTCCCTTTCTCCGTTCCTTGGGGTAATGCGTACGTCCTAATATCATCGTAAGAGACAGTAACCTTAGTGTTGACACTGATGTTCCACTGCCGTACAAGCATAAATTTGATTTAACTATATTTACAACCTTAGAGGGAGAAGAGGAGAAAAACAGTGGATGAGGGAGGGGACCTTATGCTGGCCTGTCGCAAGCATTCTGAGGTACCTACACCTCCATGCTTTCCATCAGACAATTTGGTAAGAAACTAACAACACGAACGCCATTGACATCCATCAGCCGCCATTTCTTGTGGTGTCCTCAGCCAAGCGTAGGAGGGGTCACGCTGACCCAATCATGGAAGGCGTACCGCATCAACAACACCCAAACGCTTCGTAATCTCTTTCATACGCATGCAAGGCGCATGCATGTGCCGGGCTCATACAGTCACGAAGAGGCTAGACCTTACCGTGGTGTGACGGTTTGTGTGCCTCCATTGAGCTATACTATATGATGTCCGTGAGACACTCACAGTCTCATACCAGGTTGATCAATGGTTAGAGGTTTGACCACCACAGCCTCATGGCACTCCAGGTTGGGAGTTAGAACATGTGTGCCCACTTTCTTCATAAAACTGTTAATGCACCTGCATTAACCGCCAAGCACCGCTGCCTTGCGTTCAGGCTTTTGAGCCAATGGCTTTTGTCTAGGACCCTAATAGCCCTCCCGTCTACTCTGAGTGTCCTGGCAGCATCCCAGCCCACATACAGCCATGACATTGCAACGTCATTCTTGAGTGAGTATCCGCCGTAGGAAAACTGTTAATCATTATGTTTCGATGGAAAATGTCGGAGTTCTGTGGGCACATGATGGACTTCTGCGAGGGATGTATTCGATTGGGATTGGTTGTGTGTTTCCGGAACACATAAAGAGACACGACCCTCTTCATGGACTACAATTATTCACTTATAAGTGGATTTTGCCGAAAGCCTATTTCTGAGTTAGTCGGTGGATTCCGATGTTGTCGAGCTTAGGACGTCGCAGTATATTTCGCGCGCATTTGCACATTATTTTCATATTAGGTTGTTGGTTGTCAACGTGAATTTTCCGCTTTCTGATTCAAAAGGTTGATGTCAAATGTAAGGCTCCAATCTGGATATGGTAAACCTCCCGTTTCTATTTTCTGATCTTCGAAACAGCGAAAAAAGTGTGGCGAAACAACGGGAGTTGTTGGAAAACGCACGCGCCGAGGAACGATCCAAGGGCGTCAAAAAGGTTCGTATATTGTCTTTCGTTTGGTTCTATAGAGTTGCTTTCGTGTGCTTTCGGCCGGATGTAATTTCAATTCTCCTGGTTTGTGTATGGCGGAGAAACAACTTTTCGCTGTGGTTGCAAGGAACGGTTTTCTAACCGGATGTATTTCCACGGCAGAAGTCAGCCTGTGCTGAAAAGTCCCGGAAGCACTGTATAGCAGCTTCATCCTTGTTGAGAACCATCTGAAATGCGCATCTCACAAATCTCTTAGAACGTTTGAACTCGCGGACCCTTACATGTGCGTTCAAACGCCACCATTTAGTCGCAGCTGACTGATTAGCAATCTGGCTAACTTACACTTCGACAAGATATAGCGTCAATATCGCTCACTTACCCAGTTCACTTCATATGATCTGTTTTTGACTAGCTACTTGAGTGACGAACTTTCCTAGCAAGATTCAAGCGACTTTTTGGATGGTTTCACTTCTGTGAATGTTACTTATGTCTTGAAAAGAGAAAGCCGCATTCAAAACCGTAAGTTAACCTGTCATCCCAACACTCCCCTTCTTTTTTAGAGTAAACCGTGGTCCAAAGCGAGAGAAACGCGAGAAAAAAAGAAAATCGCTCGACAAAAGCGTCGCCATGCCAAGGGAGGTCATTCTATCCCTGCAAACAAACTAGTTGCACCAGCCGAGGTCTCAGCTGATGAGATTGATGAGGCCGACTTGGATGAATTGAGTGAAGACTATCGCTTGTGGAAACGAGCCAAAAAACGCAAGGTAAACGTTCTCCATGTTCATACGTAATATTTCCGTCTGGGGCACCTTTATTGATTTCTGAGTAATTTGACAATTCAGATCTGGCGACTTTTGAGGCCTTCTTTTCTATAGCAACAGGGACCCGATAAAATGGATAAGAAACTCTGGCCCTATAAAAGGTGTGAACTCAGACCAGTATCCGATACATCGGGCTAGCAGCTACCATCAATTGATCTGTGGTTGTTTACCTCAGTTTCATCTTCGACTCGTGTTTGAACATACTCCAGTATCCTGCTCAACTCTTCTGATTAGTTGTCAAAAATCACCGCACTTCTTTTCTTCTTAAGTTCTTCCTTAGAGCCTGTTTATTGTCTGTTGCTCAGGTGGCCATTGGTCTTTTCCATGATGTTGCGGAATATAAGCAACTCAGGTGAGTTGCATGGTTTAACTGTTCCCTGAGCTTGGCAGTTTGGTTGCAAACTTCTGGCCACCATACGAGGAGACAGCATCAGTGCGCGTTTGGTTGACAGATCAATTTCCACCATCAATTCCGCCAATAAATTCACCTTTGCTGCCAGGACTGATACGGCTACCTTGGCAGCTGTGTCAGTCCCTGCGAAAGATGACATTTCCATCCGGATTTGGAAGGCCAGAGCAGCTTTCGTGAACGTCCATCACCTGTGGCGTATGCGTGACAGCTTATTCGTAAAGGGTGGAGTTTATAATGCTGCGGTCCGCTCCACATTGTTATACAGGTCAGAAAGTTGGCCGCTGTCCGCTGAGGACGTAAAAAAGCTTTCAGTGTTTAATCATCGATGTCTTCGGAGCATTGCCCGAGTCTGGTGGGAACACCGGATCATTAATGCTGAAGTACGTCGAATCGTTTTCAGAAGAAATAATTCATCCATCATAGATGAGCTGATCACTCTCCATAGATTGTGCTGGCGTAGTCACATGCTTCGTATGCCAGTCAACCGATTCCCTCGAAGTGCCCTTTTCGCACAACCACGCAAAGGGTGGGATTGAGCCAGGGGAGGTCAAGCAATGACTTGGTAGTGAAGTATGAAAGCTATTACCAGCAAACTCAGCCGCACTGATCACCGCCGTCTCCCTGGATGGGGATCTCGTGACTGGACGAATTGTCACACATGACCCATTCGCGCTCCCGATGGCGCTCATACATCCAAGCTGTTGCCTTCAATGAATAGCTCTCCTCCTGATCTCCCCAGGGAAAAGTCGACTGACACTGCTGTATTCAGGCATCAACTATTTTAGCTACCGCTATCTACCCCACCTCGAAAAATCATTGGCGAACGAAACTGTGGCAGCTTGAACAATTGTACGGCAAATACGCGCCGATTTCAACTGAAGATGAGGATTGCTGTCACTAGTTGAATATGTTACCCAGACTTTCGCAATGACTGAGTTCCAGTGCAATAAACTGACTAGAGACGGATTTTCACTTCTTTAGCCGGTCTAAGTCAATTTCGCAATTCCGTTTACAAACTTTGGCCTGGTTTTGCTTGTCTCTACCTGTGCTTGCTGCCTCAAAAGCGAGGCTTCATTTTCACAGCTACTCCGTTACTCACTCCATACTTAAGTTTTATGGAAACTACGGAGACATAAAATTGGTGGGAGTGAGACGCTTGCCAGGATTCTCACAGTTTGGCTTGTGTTATTTGTTCCAATAGCTAACTCAGTACACCGCTGAACATTCCCCGCAAGCCTACTTCTCGTGTTTTCATCCTATCTTTGTTTCGCGAATACAGGCAATCATTATGCGAATAACCGACTAACCTCAGGTACTGCCTCCTTGAATCGAATACGGTACGGTACTCCTTCCACTTCGACATATTTCTTCAACAGGGTGTTTCCTGCTGACTGACCAAACTGACTTATGAGCATCTGTCGTAGGCTCTGTGTATGAAAAATGAGATTTCATTTCTGATCGTGTATTTTAAGCTCAAGATAGCTTAGCGGTTAAGCCGCGAACTCACTGACCGGAAGGTCCATTGTTCGAACCCAGGCTCAACATCTCGACTGCTCCGATCTAGGCTCGGACAACCTGTCAATATCTCAGCCCTCGTCCGTCCTTCGGGTAACATGGAGGCTAGGGGGTTTTACAGTTAAACGATTTTAAGAGACTTTCGCGAATATGTATTGGAATAGCGAAATGAACTCATTTGCATACCAATTCGGCTTCGACGGGATACTCACCTGGAACCCAGCTGAATCTCTCGTTTATGATGTATCGCGATACCTCGAATAGCGTACCAACCGAAACATGAGGTGGCCTGGTGCAGCACATTCAGCTGCTTAAAAAATCATAAACGAGATATTCAGCTGGGTTCCAGGTGAGTCCCCCGCAAAACCAAATTGGTTTGCAAATGAGTGTATTTCGCTAATATCGTGTAATTTGGGTTCAAGTAGAATATAAGGTGGACGGAAACTCGGGGACTGCGCCTAGCCGATGAGCCTTAAGAAAGGGGAAACCGGTCGTGGGCTGTCGAAGAATTTTCAGCAACCTTATGAGTAGTGTATTACGTCCGGAATGGAATATTTCGCGTCGTCTGCTACGAAACCACCAAATATTCCATACTGTTGCACACCCGTGAGTCGGACATAATTGATGCAACGCACAGATTGTGCATAATGGTCTTCCGTCTGTGTCACGTAGGACACTGCCAACAAGCAATTTTCGTGCCTCCTAATCACTAATCAAGGTGTTTTGTTACCAAAATGTTTTGTGATATAACAACACCAATCGAACTAGCCAGATGTCAAGTTGGTATAAGTTGATCCATCCTGCATTCCAGCTTCATTACCCTCGTTCGACTCGTGCATATGGGTCAATGGCATAGGATATTCCTTCTGTGGCGTTTCTTGCCGGAAAGTAAACAAATCCTTTGGAGGTCTAGAAAGTGTCTGCTCTTCAGTTCCGGGTTGTTGTTCTTCGAGGACGGTTCCGGTGGAAAAAATCCATGCTGCGAAATTGTCTCCTTCATTGATGGGCCACTATACTGTTCTCTAAGTGAAGAAGAGTCTCTTCGACAAGGTGGTTTTTAAGGGCCATATTGTGATAAAGGGAAGTGGGGTAGGCCATGAAAAGCTATCCACTACACGTTTCGTTTTGAGTTGGGCTCCTACAGGAGGATTAACGGGCGTGGTTGTGTCCCTCTGGCTAACGTTTTTCGTCGTTTTACTGCATCGCCATGCGGCCACTTGGCCACACTTCCACGCATGAGGACATGAGTTGAAGTAATCACTTCTTTCACCCAACGCGATGAATTTGCTAGAGAATTCGGTCGCTTTGGAGTAGTCGCGTAGATACTACCAACTTTGCATGCACTCACGGTCGAACTTCTTGATCGACTGAGCAACCTAGCTCCCTTTCCAAAGCTCCTGAAGTCAACCTTTTCCAGTTGGGCAACTAGGCTTGGGGTTGTATTTTGAGTCTTGTGTGTCAGTTAATCGGCTTTATCGTCCCACTGCGTCTTGCCTGTTCACTCTATTTTGATGAGGCGGCCTATCATTCCGTTTCTCAAAATAAGTTGAGCATTCCGATATACCGTTTCGGTCAGCTGACAAAACAGATCAAGCATCCGAGCCATCGATGTTTCGATCAATTGCCACGCGATTCTCACCGAAAATAGCCGAAGAATTTGATCATAGGGCGCGAGGAGAAGTATTGCCTGTTTGGATCACTCGAATGGATTCTACACACCACACCCAAACCGTCTGTGCAACTGTGCTAATATTCTCCTCGTGTTAAACAATCCACTTTCTGAAAAAAATCCAGTCACTTCCAAGCCGACAGCTTTCTCGTCACTGGTATTAGAAAGACTGCATGACAGTCAGCACTAGCGTCAGTCGTTTTAAACCAAGCCGCTGGTACCATCCATCAGTTTCTCCAAGTTTCTTTGGAGTGCCGCACACCTATCGGCTAAGTCACCACGACTGTGTCTTCTTGATGGATGTCACTTAAATGGGAGTTGACAGCTTGACAGTAAACCAGTGGGGTGATACACTCATCTCTTAGTGTGGTACTCTGGTCGAATGGGTGTTACTTAACATTTGAACCAGACACGGTCTATTTACACTGCCTGACTGCCCGTATCCGTACGTTTGAATATCATTCGGTGCTTACTCGCTATTGCTTTCAGAGAGCCCAGCTGCCTCACTGTCCCTTTTTCTGCTCCTGCCGATTGTTATTGATCATAGGTTCTGCTTAATTCATGATTTTATTAACCTATTTGTTCATAGAACCATTTCTCAATACAACATCTACTGCCCTCATCCGTCCGTCCCTACTGTTTACTGGATACGAACTGCGTATAGTCCAATAGCTCCCGTAAGATCCTTAACTGCCCTTAGCTTACACTTACATTTGACAGATTTTGATTAAACATGGACAAAACTGAGCAATTCATCGGTTCCTCTGTGCTGGTGACCGGCTAGTCCGGTTCTGCTCAGAAATGTGCGTTCGCAAGCTGTCTAGATCCATGTGGCTGTGGTTGTATTTGACATTGCACGGAGGTTTCGAATGACGCGCTTGCGTTCGAGCCTTGGAGTGTTCTGTGCCTCAAACCTCATCAAAAGTGTGCAAACTGCACTTCACTAGGTCGCTCTGTAAAGTACTAGGTTATCCCAGTAGTTGGAATCCAGGTTACAGTTTTCCAAACTCAACTAGTGTTTGTCGGAATTGCGAAATTTGTGCTATCCTTGAGTACAAACTTTATTCTTCATCTGGCCTTGAATATTTTGCTTCGGGACGGCCATTCGTTTTAAGTATCCTATCCAGCCTAGTTGGTTACGGCCCAAGGTGCACTCGATTCCGCTGGCATTTTCACCAGGCATATTTTCTGAGAAGCATCCCAAACCGCGTAATGAATGTTGGGCGAGCTTGCTTATCCACACAAGAAAGTTGGTCGCATGTCGGATTAGAGCGACCTTATATTACGGAGCTGATTTTTTCAACCATGCATGGGAAAACAGTTTTGAGATGAAACCAGCAGTCGTTAACCAGGAGTTCGCCCAGGAGAATGGGATCACTTTTCTTGATGCAGCACCCTTTCGGTGTCTAGCTGCCATGTCACCCAGAGGAAGCACGAGGGCCGAGGTATTGCCAGGTTGCCCAAGTCTAGACAGGAGCATTCGAGATATTAAGGTTGGGTTCGAACCACGGACCTTCCGATCACTAAGTTCGCGCCTTAACCACTGATCCATCATGAGCTATTGCTTGTGTTATACCCTCATTCCTTGCTTTCCAGCCCCCATCTTCAGGTGTACAATGCTTTCCGTTTTTCTATTGAAGCAATGGTTAGCTGTCTGCGTACCCCACGAAGAACGAAAGCTTAACGCTAATTTCCTCCCTATGTATCAGCACACCTGATGCAATTCCTATACCTTGTCCATCAGATCACAGGACGTTTCCAAACAGTAGGTCAGGTATAGTTTGAGTTGTCTGAAATCTTGTACGAAGTAATAAACATTCACTTTTTGCCTGTTGAATCCGGAGGTTCAGGCGTCTTATTTACGGAGGTCGCACAAGACCGGTCGTTAAAACAAGTTTTGTTCAACGAATGCGGCGCTGTAATACAATACTGTCACTGTTAAACGCATCTCGAGTTTGCACCGAAGTTCCGGGAAGAATGTCTTCACATCAATGGATGGTCGTGCGCATCTAGAACCTAGTCACTCGTTAGCAAAAAGCATGACGTCATAGCCGTCAGTTCTGTGAACATAATCAACAATCTGTTTTTAAGGTCTTCCCATTCAGATAGCATCACAGACGCTTGAAGCCTTCTGGACAATTTTCGACTATTTGTAGGTATTTGCGGAATTCACATTCATATCACTCGTGTAAAACGGTTCTCCTCCTGTCCGGTATCACGTGCCGCGAATGTTTGCCGTTTAGAAAACGACCACTTCAGTCACGGCTGTAAGGATAGCCCATAGGTCCATAAGAAACAAACTTGTCAAATCACATTAAGCGCCTGTTCATATGCATTATAGAATTTACTAATTTTCAATAAGTCCCCTCGGGTTTCAGTTAATACGATATTCGAGACATCTCGATACGTTGTTGTTTATACGAGACACACTACTCGTAAGGTTGTTGAAATCGGTGCGACAACCCACGACTATCATAAAGGAGAGGTTCGGCTGGATTCACTTGAGTCTTCTGCCATAACCGAATTCGTGTGCAAGTGAGAGTATTTGTCGAAATCTATGTAATTTTGGTTCAAGTAGAACATGAGGTTGACGGAAATTCGGGGACTGCGCCTGCCTGATGAACCCCAAGAAGGGCGAACCTGGTCATGGGCTGTCGTAGAGTCTTCAGTAGCCTTATATGTAGTGTGTTACGTCTAATTTTCACGAGCTCTTCTTACATATACTACCAGATCCAAAAAGATTCCATCGTCAAACCGATGACTGCATTGTTCCATGAAAGTATACCTTTTACCCCTACGACATCACTCGGTACAACCCGGTACCTGCTTTCCGTCCGAGTTTATCTGGCTCATGCAGTTCCGTATTCTGAAAACTCGATTTTTTTGGAATCCACGGTCATATCTCTCTGCTTTGAACAGCCTCCTCCGGTGAGGGGAAACATGGGACTGAGTGCTCATCCGCAGTACATATCGTTGGCGGTGTCGGAGTTTTGAACTCCAGATATCTGACATGCAAAACGAGCGTGTTAGCACTACTCTGTCGGCGCACACTGAATGCAGTTAAATTATCATGTCTGAACAGGCGAACGTGTTAAAGCTTGTGGGATGTGAATAATTTTGCCCAATGCCTCGAGCCACTACCCAGTAACTGTTCTGGTTGCTCAGATCCTTAGGTTCGTCTGTCATGACTCCTTACTTAGATAGTGCTACGGACGTTTGAAGCCTGTCGGGCACATTTTTCGTTTGATCACTCTTGTATATACATGCCTTTTATTCAGGCGCATCAATATTTCGCAGCTAACGCCTTTTGTTTCTTTTCGGCTGATACACCTCAGCGTTTTACCCTGGGATTCTATTCGTCAGTTGTACCTATCTGATACTATATGAGCTCGTCGTCTGGGCGATTGGATGAGTTTGGACTAACTTACTGTTCTTCCGATTTTATCCCCTCCCATTCATACCCGACAAGTTGGTGTTCAGAACCGAGTCATACGTGTGATTCAGTTCCAAACACCTTCTACATTGTTTATTCTTCACTGGGTTTCGTTGGCATAGCTTGATGTGATTGGCAAATGTGGCAACGAATGCCAGCTCGCTGTGTGAGAGCATTGCATCAAACCATATTTATGAGTATCATTAAGCCCTTCACTATGAGTTTACCATCAGTTTCTCTTGTCTTTGTGGGAGTGTGATTCGGTGTTGTTCGTGCACACTGAAGTACGAGTAAGCAGCATCTGAATCATGCTTTTTCACCATCCCATTCTCTGTTTCTCACCCGAATTTCAGTTGGTACAAGAAGAGACGTTGGGCTCGTCTGATGATGAGTAATTACTCCCTTCTGTGTTTTGTACAGATTATCGTGGTCGCTGTAAATAACTGTCGATACAAATTTATTTGTTTTCGTCTCTCCCTATGGTTTGGCTCTCGGTATGTTTTCGTTTTTTTCTCATCTGTAGGTCTCCCAAATTTGCCCTCGTTATACCATGTTTGCGCCGCTATCCGCTTTTCAAATTAACTCCTCTTATCGTGCCAACCACATCTGTGAGCGCGCTTCATTGCAACGGTTGGCGTACCCTAATAAAAGCTTTAGGATGGTTTATTGCTTACTAGCACTCCACCTGCGCTGCTCTCCAGTAATCTCGGTTGCCTGGAATATTATCCTTCTACTGATGCGTTATATATGTCTCAGCGTACTGAGTAGTTATCAGCCTATGCTCTCATTCACGGCTATAACCTGGTAGTACTCACCTCTTTCCTTTGGGTTTCCCCAAGTACGCCCAACCGAGTCTTTCTACCCCAGAAGGCGTGGGGCCTAAGCATTCGTTGTTTTACAAAACACAGCATATGAAGCCTAAGCGACGAGATACGTTCGGGACTGTGTTTATGGACAAGTGCGTCACATGGTGACACGAGAAGGACAGGTGCGGGTGGCCCAGCACGTGCGGTTGAGCAACATAATCAGGTGGACGAGGGATATGTCTTACAGGTGCAACAGGAATAGAAATAGTTACATTAACTAGCTCAGTGTTCCCTCATGATTACCGAAAAAAATGATGTGACAGTGGGCATGTAGATTAGCTGTGTGAAGCGGGATGCATCTCTTCATTGGAGTGTGCATGTACGGAGTTTAAGCAAAATCTCATTTATTTAGCTCCCCCTTTTAACATGCCATGCTTCTCATAGGACGTTTTACTCTTCCGGGTTACTCGAGGGAAGAACTACAACATTCCCTAAAGAGGGTTCTACTTGTTCGATTCTTTGAACGGGGAACCAAGGTAGTGATGGACTGCGCTGATGTAGCAGGATAATGAAGGTTTCTAGAGTATATTGACTGACGAATGCCTTTCGCATATTTCTAAGGAAGCTTAGAAACTCGAATTTTAGCTCGTGGTATCAAGATCTGAATGAGGTCGCAGCCAGCAGCAGGACTTGTCAATACTTTATTCGTGTGCCTTGCGTGGGAATGTATGTTAACGCACATTTTGGCAAAAAAAGACATCTCGTGTTGAGTAGTAAACGCCAATTGAACTTGCAACAATACCTGCACATAGTTGCACGTCAGACAAGTGACGCAGATGATACTTGGATCTTTTCTGTGGGAAAAATTCTGAACGAAATATGTCGCAAAAGTTTGTTTTCGCCTGGTGTTCTTACCAGAACTTCCCGTGGAGGGAAACTGACAGATGAGATTAGCTGCAGAATGCTTTGCACTGTTTTGAGACAGCGAATGCAGAACCTTGGATGACGTGATTATGAGGTCGCACCACACAAAGAATCATTTAGAAGTCGTTTTTCGCTCTGAATTCATGTCCGCTTCAGTGTTTTGTGAATAAATCTACGTAACAGGAATTCCATCTATCCCCTAGGGAACGGATAGTCGGTTTAGGCATCTCCTGGTTTCGTTATAATTTCATCCTGTCCTTTCAATAAATGGAAGTTGTCGTTAGTTCTATGCACGAGATTTATCGGAATATAAAATGCTAGGCTAAATTATCAACCGCTGTCACATTATTGTAAACTGCACACAGAAAGTTTTCGGAAAAGGGGGAAACGTTCAGCTCGTCAGTGATTTTCCGTTGGAATTGATAAGGCACGAGAAAATCTCAGATGTGAACTTCAGTACCATCACTTTGGTTTCATGTTAAAATTGTAGACGTCCTATGCGGTTATCATGACCACTAAAGTGTTGTCTAACCGCGGTTCCCCGTATCGGAAATCAAAACTGAGGTCGTCTGCTGGAATCGAACACTTGCTAGGCGGGACAAGTGCCGAGACGACAACGGTGCGTATAAACAAAGTGCGGTACAACGATTTACCGAAACGATATGTACAACATGCGAATCAACGTCCGAAAAGTTCCAAGAAATATGGAAGGACGGAGGAATATACGAAGGTGCACAATAAGGGATCGGCTGCAAAACTCTGCTAGAAAAATTGGTCGCACTGTCATAGTAGCAGAGCTGGGACAGTTGGCTGACCAGTTCAACAAATCTTAGCCTACGTCCTCCTGGAAACTCGCTTAAAGGCGAACTGCTTGTTGTCAGAGGCCGTTTGCGCTCCCCTCCGATACACTAAGAATGTTCTTCATTAAAAAAACACCTAAAAAATTGACATGAGCTGAATAAGAACAAAGGTATCATCATACTGGAGCCGGGAGACGGGTCCCGTACCGCTATCTTAATACGTTCCCCAACTAGGCACAACTCCATATTTTTCGGGCAACTTTCTCTTTGTAGGGAAACAAACTGCTTGTTCGTTACATATCCCTTCGTTACACGTTTTCGTCTCTATGTTTACTATCGACGTAATACACTTAAGAGCATCACAAACGAGAGATTCAGCTGGTTTTCCGGTGAGGCTCCCGCCAAAACCAAATTGATATGCAAATGGGTGTATCTGTCGAAGTAAATTTATTATCCTTAATCCTGTTGGTTCTCATCCACCTCAGATTTATGGGTTCCAGAAGACTCAGAAAGAGGATGTGCCCAACCATCCAATCTCTTGTCCACGGGCGTTACAACAAGAGCAGAATCAGAGAGTCGATTCATGCACAAGACTAACCAGAACATAGGACTGGTCCAAAGAGGATTAGCCGCTCAACTGAAGTTTTCACAAACGGGATTCCGCAGCTGGCTAGTAGAGTTCGATAAGCTTATGCGTTACGAACGGTCTGTGTACTAGTCCGCTGTTCGGATCCAAATTCCTCTCCACTTTCTCCGGCAAGTGTACAAATGAATGCGTTAAAGCCAGTCATTATCTCTTTCCAGCTTTGACACTCGTCTGTTGTTGCAAAGACAATCGTAAAACAGTCTCAAGATGTATAGCGCCAGAAATAACATCAATGCTGTCTTGGAAATTATATCATTTTCAAGGCATTTTTCTTCACAATGCGCTAATATGTTTGCTGACAGTCATCTATAACACAAAAATATGATTAACTAAGATGAAAGCATTTGAAAGACCCGAGCGCGGAAATTATCGAACATGTGGTGAATTTGATTTCTATATATCCGAAAACCAAAATGTCGAATTCCTGCTAACAGATACGGATAGTCATAAAAGAGGTGAGTGAAGAAAGAGAGATCGATGAAGAGCAGCTCTGGGTATGTGGACACGTTTTGCGATGCTAAGTTAATTTGTTCACTTGCTACGTCAAACTGCACATATCCCACGTGAGATAAGGTGAGACTTCCTGGAATAAACCCTCTAAATTGTTTTGGGCTGTTTTCTCGCTTGTTTTAACTATCCGCCTTTTTTAATTTATGCGTATTATGCATTTAAACCGCTCTCCACTTTGCTTGTGCGCGGATCGGACTTGAATGTGCGCGCTTCCTCGCTTGTGTACAACTGAACTATCAGAATGCAAGCCAGTGCATGGATGGCGTGCCGCAGAATCAACATGGAATGTGACTAGGAATGAAGCTCAGCGCTTCAATAAAGTGGATGTAAGAGCGGTGTGTTGAAATAACTTTGAAAAGCTTTCGGCAAAAAAAGCCATAAGAATATCCCTAATCGTTTTAAAAAAAACAGCGGTAAAACTGCCTTCTTGGTTTTTGGTTCAAAGCCAAATCAGGTGTGGATAGCAAGTTATTGGGTGACTGTTTATGGGTTGCAACTACACTCTTGAACTGACTTTATATATATATATATATACATATATGCATATAATATATGAGAATACCGAATTCGTTAGTAAGTCGCGGTTGCTCAAAATAATTGGACGGTCTGCCACCGTTTCCAGGACAAAAAAACCGCATCGAATGTCGTCAAAAGTGAATCTCAGGACAGCGTTTGGCTTCGCATATGCAAGGGTGCTATCGAATATCTGGGGACTCCATCGGGCCCCAGTGGTTTCATTTTCCATATGGGCATGAAGGTTACCACTGGAACAAATTGCCATTTAATTCAGCTCCTTGGAACCACGCCCACCTGATTAGTTCAAACAGGGCGAAACCCACAGTCGACTGCTTGCGCACTTTGAGCGATCGCCCCGTATCACTTCTGTCCCCAAATAAAGCCGGCGTTTCTTATAAGCAAGCGCAACCGTTCATTCGCTTTCCGGGCTTGCTACGCTGGATGTGGTACCCACAGGGAATTTCATTATCTTGTAGGCACTCTTCTTATCTTCACTTCCGACAAGTCACGCCAGACGGTAAGAGTTTGTCCAGTCGTTTTTTTGAGAAACAGATGCTCCACCGGACTGTGACAAACAAAAATCGAAGGACAGGCATTCGGACTCCTCGTTTTCCATTATTTCATGTTCTTCCCCTCTTTATTTGCTCTACTTCCTCTTTCTTTGCATTGCTTTCAGTTTTTGTCTTTTTATGCTCCCATTTTTCTCTGTCCTTTTACCGCCAGGTGTCTTTAGATCGTAGTGATTGGCCAGCAAAGCTTTTCCAGTACACTGTCACAGAGAGCTAAGTCTATCTTTTGGGTGCTCATCGCTCTAACAGGATATACCAGCTCTCACGGTGTTATCTGCAATACTATATGGGTGTTCCCTTGCTACGCATTACCCCGAGAGCCTAAATACGTGCAAGGATGAACACCCAGTCACTCGCAATGGACCCTAAAATTTTAGACGTTATCCTGGCGCATCTCTCGCATTCCAACAGAGGAAAGTTTGGGTGTTCTAGACCTTCCGCTATAACCAGTACCTTGCAGAAGTCCCTGTTCAATAAGGCAGAATTCTGCCTGGGATAAGTAGGACCAAAACTTCTTCGGCAACTCAAGACGGCAATAGCTAAGCTGTAAGGCGGAATTCCACATGGATCCCACTTTACCGCTCGCAGTTAGGCGCTGCTACGGCAGAGGAGCCTATTCCGCACGAGATTGTCCAAGAGTTCGGGATTCCTGTTTGTCCGGCATCAAACCGAGATCTGATTGATCGAAAGTCTCGGCCCAACAGTCAATCATGGCCCAGTATTTGCCGAATGTCGGTTGCCAATGCCGCATCCAGAAGGCGTCGGAATTTCCAGAAAGATGTCGCCGCTTACACTATATATATGAAAAGCTGTACAAGTGTTCTTGACTCGTTTTGGGGTGTTAGTATGACTTGTGCAACTTTGGTGGTGGTTTCGACGTGAACGCTAGCCCGGGAGGCTCAGACCGAGAACTAAGCTGAGGAAAATACCGTTACTACACAAGCTTGTCTCAGCGACCAGAAAGGCAAATCGAAAATCAGAAGAAAACCGAGGCTTTGATAGCAAATCCCTGAAGGGGTGGAATGAGAAGAACCCAGGAAAACCGTAGTTCAAGAAATCTTCATTCACATGTGCGGATCCGAGTCGCTGATCCATATTAGCCATCAAAAGTTTGACTTTGATACTGGATTAGCGAATTACCCTTAAACTGTCCAGTGTTGGGGAGATGTTTGCTGCTGCGACGGACGCTAGTTATCGTGGTATCGGTGCAGTCAAAAATTGGAGGAATTGGGCCATCAAATATGTCAGTCTTGTCTTGACTGACGCTGAGCAGAAGTACTCAACTATTGAGAAAGAATAGTTAGCAATCGTTTGGGCTCTGGATAAGTGGAGGCCATACTTGCTGGGACAAATATTTCATGGCCAGACCAATCACAAGCCCCTGGAGTGGATCAAGACTACCAGAGATCCTCGCGGAAAGCTCGCGCGCTGAGAACTCCGGTTACAAGAGTACGACCTCACTATCCAGCACGTGCGAGGGAAGGAGAACCACCTGGCTGATTGGCTGTCAAGCCCAGAGGCTAAAGATGAGGCTCCCAGGACTATGATTGGTGCCAATAGCCTCATCGTCAAATTGGATCCCGGAAGGTTGGTGCATGATCCTGTGTTATGGAAGGTTGCAGCCGCTTTGTTGGTCGGAGGAAGTATTGAGAACAGAGAGGGAGACAAAGAATTGGAAACGCTCCAGAGTCACTTTGATAGGGTGAGTCCGAGTGAAGATGACATAATTTCCTGGAACGCCACCGATCCTGATGTTGTGCTGTCCGTGATACCTTGCGTCTTGAGGTGGGAGCTGAACGTCAAATGCCACGAGATGGTACACACAGGGTGCACCAAGACATACGACTTACTTCAACCGGGGGCCCACCTGCTCGGGATGAGAAGTGAGGTGATGGATTATGTGGTGTCCTGCAAGCGGTGCCAGCTGCTGAAAAAGGAAACGACAGGAGCAACTCAGCCCATGGTACCCATTCCTGTATCCGAAATAGGCGAGTTATGGTCTGTGGACGTCACGGGCCCCTTTCCGGTGACAACCAGTGAAACTCAATATATCGTGGTGATGACGGAACAGAAGTGAACCTGCCGATGGTGTTGTTAGCACCTCGCGCTTCGATACAGCCAACAACAGGCAATTCCCTCTTCATGCTGATGTACGGTCGATTTCCGCGCACTCCAGTTGATCAGGAAATCAGATTGTGGCGAGCAGCACGCTTGTCTCAGAAGAAGCTTGGAGCGGAAAGTTGGAAAGCTTGAGAAAACTTGACCACCGCTCAGAAAAGGACCAAACAGAAAACGGCAAGTAGAAAGGCACGACCATTTCCCATAGGCGCGAAGGTCAAGTGGGAGGATCATCAGAATGCTGGAAGGAGTGGACTGGGGTCGCGGAAGCTGGGCGATCGGTGGCAAGGCATGTTTGTCGTTAACGGTCGCCGGGGGGTCGTCGATACATTCAGGACGGTCGAGGATCGGAAAGAGTAAACGGTACTCAGCTTTGGAAGTAACATGATACACCCGAAGAGCTGCGGAATAAACCGGCTGCTGGGACCAACCTAACGGACTTAAATGGAAATTGGTGGCATGCACGCACACTTTAAAGTAAACGGTGTGTGACGGCGGACACTACCGATGAGGCATGCTAGTAGTCGGTCGTTTTCTCGAAGCTCCGCCCCGCGTTTAATGTAAGGTGGGGTTTATTACGGAACTTGTGGAACTGATTTGCAGCGTTTGTTAACACTTTCCTGATGGTCAATGAACATCCGTGAAATTTCAAGAGCGCGCGTGAGAACTTTCAGTTTCCAAAAGCTATCTGCATACGAGACATTTACCTTCTCGTCCAATAGTTTGTATCCGCTTAGTTGGTGTTTACTAATAAACGACTTCGCAGCGAGGGGCTACCCTGCTTATACCGGATTTTCGTTTATGCTGGAAGACGTCCATATAATGTTGCAGGAGATCAAACCCTTCAAGGCTTTGTGTCAAAGGAAAGTGAATTTCAGAATACTGAATAAATGTTGCGCAGTTACGCTGAGTAACAGAAAACATCAATCGCCCGGCGGGGGCTACCTACTTCCATATTGGAGTGAAGCGATTGCCACCGCATATGACATGACAAAGGAGTGTGTTTTTGCCCGGCCACCAAAGGCCCATTAGTTTCAATAAAATATTGTTGAAAAACATTCACGTGTGGACCGTTTTAAGTCGTCACATGAAGGACGATTTTCAATACGCAAATGAATACGTTTCCCCCCCAAAACCGCCCTGTCGTCAGCGGCATGTTGGCTTCCAAGAAGAGTAGGTCAGTGACAAAGCACGCATAAAAGACGTCATAATTTCTGACTTTCGATTTCCATTGATTTGGATGGATATATTTAAAAAAACTTTACTTTCAGCGGAGTTTTGGGGTGATGACTGGATCAGCCCAGAGCGGGTCCCACTGCCGAGTCGGAGTCAACCAACCGGGGACCGTTTATCTCCCTGAACTATATCCACACCCACCCGGTGCACTCTCAGTTCCACATCCAGAAACTCACAGAAAATGGGTAGTTAGTGTTCAAACACCACCCATCTCAACTAAATACCCATCCGCAAAGCTGTAATCGGCTAAATAATCCCTTCATTCAAATGAAGAAGATAGCGCATAGTTGTCCAAAAGCTCCTTAGTAGTGCGTGATGAGAATAAATGAAAGTATTCTGCGAAACCGGAGACTGAAAACTCTAGTAATGTGGCCTTTTTCGGGCACATTCGCGCCTTATCAGGGATTTCGGTCCAATAAAGATTGTTCGTCCCATCTCCTCCGGTTTTGCTCGCATGAATTTGTAGGCGCGTTTGCCAAGACAGAAATTGGGCCACTGCAGTATATATAGGCTTGGAACATTCCCCCTATGTATTATGTGACAGTCGCGACCACCTCAGGTAGTTTAAAAAAGGGTTGGTTAGGAGAAGCCGGAAAATATATTTAGCGTGAGGTACACATGGGGAAGGTGTGTTGTTTATACTATGCCCAAACCGCGCACAGAATATCTGGCAAAAAGTTTGAGTAGAGAGTGACGCAGCAGAGAAGAAATGCTGCCTGGGGGAAACGTTTAGACCCGCGCTCCCTCAAACAGCAGTCATCGTGACGGTGAACCTTGGCTGCAAAATGCACTTTTCTGAAAAACCTTTGAGGCTGAAAATAAAAATTTCCAAATCAAAATGCTGCTTTTTGTTGTATGTATGCTCAAACCAAAAGCCAACCTGATATATCTTCATTTTGTTGCGATTTGTTTTAATTATACTCCCTTCTTATTATCGGCGCGCATTCGATTTTGAAATTTCTGTGATATGGCTTCAGAAACGCCTTAAGATATTTGTTGAGAAATTATGGGCTGTCGGCTTTTCATTTTTTACGGCACTTGGCGTTAAAGGATTACATGACGGATAACTATGTGGTATTTGTGCGTGTAGTCAGTAATTGAAGCACAAACACTGCTTTGCGTTACGATTGAGTGTACTACAAATGCCGTTAGGTATTCGAAAGATGGAATTTAATTCTCGAAAACTACGAGGTTGCTGCATTTTACTACACCCGCTAGTAACGCAAAACAGCGTTCGTGCCTCTGTTAGTGGCTACACACACAATTACCACATAGTTATCCATCATGTATTCCTTTAATATCTTCTCAAATGCCTTGATGGATGAAAAATGGACAGCTCATGATTTCTCCAAAAATATTTATGAAGCCATGGTGATCTTTAGCAGCAAAATCAGTGGCTAGTCGAAGAGGAGTCGTGCACCTGCAGGATTTTGCTGAAGTATGGAATACCGTCGTGTGAGGTGCGGCAGTTTGTAGCCGATTACTTCGGCATCGTCCTTACCATTCAAGACATATACAACTACCGCCAAAAGCATCAGCGTTTTCTGTTGAGTAAGTGATGCATGGTTTGGTTTTACTGTAGAAGATGATGTGCTTTCTCTCCTGGCAAAACTTTGAGAGTCCGGACGCGTGCTGGTGATGCATTCAGAGGGAGATCACAATAGCCACATGTGCTTCTCCAACTGGCAGCAGATAACGCTCTTTCGGCGCTTCTCGGATGTAGCCCATGTCGATGGGACACACGCAGCAAACCGTTTTGGGGTGAGTCCCCTCAAAGTAACTAACATCTGGCCTGTGGATACAACCTCTGCACTTTCCTGATCACAGATGTCATGGGTACCGGACGCCCAGTTATTTGCACCTTCGTGAAAAGCAAACGGTTTGCTGGCATGCGTAAAATGTTCGGCTTTTCCATGGAAATAATAGAAGTACAGTATCCCGTGAAGACTTTTGAGATGGACGAACTGGCGGCACAATTGCGAGCGCCGAGAGTAGTGTTCGGTGGCAATGTCAGGTTGTGCTAACTCCATATTCGGAAAGCTATCCGGAAACACCCATGTATCATATGACATCCATGTATTTTATTTTACAGACACTCTACAGACAGCCGGCGCATATGGCTTGCCTGGACAATGCCGTACAGTGGGTTTTTGCTTATCAGAGTACTAGCACACAGATTCCGACAAGATCTACAGCTGCTACGCCGCACCGACTCACGATTCGCCTCTTACCTCATGGCCCACTGTCTGTGAATCACGCAGAGATGGGCTGTGCAAGCGCAATCCAGGATGGTCCATTTTGTTAATGTGACCAGCATCCGTCTGCATAACGCAAATGGTCGCCTGAATTACCGGGTGTACCACTCAGACACACTGGACCATGCCGTACAGTGGGTGCCCTGCGCGCCAAGCGGTTCATGCGGAAAAGTGAGATGCATACTTCATTCCATTGCGACCGACGGGAAATCTTGGAGGGCGACGGCAACGCTCTGAAGGTTGTCTGTCCTATTTCTACGCAGCATGTCTGCTCATTTTGAGGCACTTGGGACCGCGATCCCCAAGCTTGCACTACCATGGTGTTGTAAAGAACAAGGTGGGGTCAATCTTCAATGATTAACTTATGGTGCCCGGTGCAACAAAACCCAGGTGCTCCCAGACGGTTGAAACATGCGCTGGGAAACGCACGTGCCCCTATACCAGGCGACATGGTTCCCCTGCATTTATTTGTCCTCCGTATTTAGAGACTAGTCGGCACCAAGCAGTAAGAACTATTATTCATAAATTTTTTAGAGTGTTCCGCATCCATCAACGGTGGCTGTCGGGTTACAACCTACTGGAACAAGGTATACCACTTACACTTAATTCCAAGCCATCGCTGCCAACTTTTAACTGCCCGCGTAAACAAATGGCCCAAGTGGTGGATAAACTTCGGAGGCTGGAACCCAGAATGGCCACAGCAGTGATTAAAAAGTTGATTGTTCTGGGACATAGCCTGCTGCACCAAGGCTTGGCGTCTGCAACCGACGACCTGCCGTGATTGGTTGAGGGTACTTCACCTAACCTAGATAGCAGTCTAGGGACACAAACTTGGGCTTTTGTGTGCTTTGTAACCGGGCTACTAATAGCAGTGACCGTCGGTGCTCAACGGATTGCGTATAATATCACGTCGACCGTTGTGACGGTGAACCTTGCCTACTGTGCGATGATGCCCTTCAAGCTTGTCTCAAAGGTGAGTCAGGAGAGAAATAATTTATTTTTATGGTGTAATTATTGCTTCCAGTTTGTCAGCCGCCTGCCTCATAGTGATACTTGGATAACCTAACTTATATCTCCCTCTCATTTTAGGCCGTCAGTAGCTCACTGAACACTGCGCAACAAGGAGGCCATACGCTTCCCGGTAGAACAGACGTACTAATCAAAACGACCAATAAAATTCAACTTTTCACGTCGCACATTTTGGACCTTCGACTTTTTCAGTTAGAGATGGATGGGCATGTGTTGGCTAGTTACTCAGTCATCGTGGGATGTGTGCATCAGCTAGGTTTGTTCAGCAGTCCGCTATGTGGCTAGCTGATTAGGCATAGTGAAACCCTGGCCACATGTCAGTCGGCGCGTCATCTAGATTCGTTCAGCGATCTGCTATGATCGACGTAGGTTTCATGTGGTGAGTTGATTAAGCATCGTGGAACCCTAGCCGCATGTTGCTTGGGTGCATTCTCTAGTATCGTCAAGCTGTCCGCTCTGAACGACGATATGATCGTCCTGGCAGGTTTTGCCAGTTACAATGGAGAGCTGTGTTGCAGTTTACAACCAAACTTGACCTACTGGCATAGATCATCAACATCTGCAAGCCTTACGTCGTTCAAAACTTCCACGAGTAATCCGAAAATAATGAATGTGCCTACAGCGACAATAACTCGGAATAGCAATTATCGAGGTCTTAGAAGACGGAATTTGGTATTCGTCCAGTGAACAGGATATGCATAAAAAAGGATGATGCTATTATCACAACCTCAAAAAATGTCCAATTGGAAATCGAAATACCTATATACTACCAGTAGGTTGATCGAGAAAATCACACTTGGAATTCTGTACAGAAATAAAAATGGAAAGTTTGTGGTAATAGTGAAGGTTAGTAGTAGGAATTATTTACTGTGGTGACGCTCCCGCATATTTTGCTTCCATAGGCGCAGTGTAAGCTCTAGAAAGCTCAGTGAATTATTTCAGCTGCAGGACTGCCTGCAGCTTTCGTCCACTATATGTGATTCACAATATATTAGGCACCGTTTTCCCGATCAGTGGTGAATGATGAACTTGGAGATTTGCTCACTTAAATAAATTATCCATGCAGATTATTTGCAGTACAGTCCAGTAAACATGAATATTCTTTACTATGAAGCGGTAACCTTGAAAACCTCGGAGCTTTCGAGAATTCGATTCCATTTTGTGAATACGGGGTAGCGCCATTGATCGAGGCCGAGTGTCCCGACTTGAAGCTGCCACCTCGATGTGGGGGCCCGGCTTTAGTGCTGCGGTGGTTTCGCGGGATAACCTGGCTGGAGCTTCGTCCCACAGGATGCATACATGCCAGGAAGGCCAAAAAGGGGTAGCCAAACCGAGAGCAGTGAGATATTGTGCAAAGAGTAATCGGGTGCGAGGCTGTCCGTTTTTAAATTCTGATTATCCTCTGCGATACACGGATTCACGGATAAGAGTTGCCCACAGACCGAATGACACCCCGTGAAGGGCACTATTAAAACCAAAGGGGCTGCTTAATGCAGTGGAGAAGACAAATGTAACCTACAAAATTCAATGCAAGGATTGTGAAAAACACTACGTGGGACAAACAGGGATAAAACTGCCAATCAGAGCCAACGAACACAAGCTCGCTACTAGGAGACACGATCAACCTTCGCTACTCTCGGCACACGAAGATGGGGAGGGACACAGATTCGATTGGAATAACGTCAGCATACTGGGCCGGGCAAGAACAAAGAAAGAACGCGAGTTCATGGAACCGTGGTAATCCACTGATGGAGCAATAATTAGGCGCATTGAGATCGATCCTGCCCATCATCGTCTGAGGACAAAGGAAATCAAGAACCATAAAATCCTAAGCCAAACGAGGATTCAGAGAAGAAATCGATAGAGCTAAAACGAGGAAAGAAAAAACTTTTGGCTCAAAACGACGAATTATTTGGACCAAAATTTACAGCTCTCATCAAGGCTCACCGAATCTGACTACCAAACGAGCCGAAAATAACGGGAGCTGCAATGAGATGGGACCTGCAAATCGACCAAAAAAGCTCATGAATATAAACCACCGTTGAGTGTGGAGCAATCGGTAAACTACTAAAAATAGAAGGTACACCCCGCACCAACCAAACAACAAAGAAGTCGACCACGACGCAGTACAGCTCACGAACAGACCAACCGAAAGGGAAAATAATGGACGGCAATTTCAAAAGTGGCGTGGCCGTAGAAGGTAAGAAATTCAAATCACCTCGCAACAGAGGTTATGATCCGTCCAACCAAATTCCAAGCATGATGAATATCAGTGGCCAATCAGGCTACGGCGCAAAAGCTGCTCTTTTTAAACTACATAAATGCAAGCAGAAGAGAGGGACTATCTATCCATCGGCGCAGGGAAGATGTCTCCTTGAATGCTGACAAATCGTTTGCAAATAAGTTGCGAAGCTCGACGGGCAGATCAACAGCCGCCTGATCAATTACCAATTAATGCAGCCGAGCTACCAATATTCCAACAAATTTCCAAGGGTGTAGCACTGCTCTCTAATTCCTCAATGCTGGGCAGTAATTATTCCAGCGCGAGGACTCAACTAAGGAGGCGTCTTAAAGTACTTTGGACTGGGTACTGGGTGCAGCATGAACAAGCAGCGGAGGAAAGGTTATTCCACACAGCCACTACCCAAAATAAGAAAAATTGTTGTCTGATGAAGTTGTGCGCTCTGAGCTTGAATTTCTCCTTACCATGCGCCCACCGTAAGTCATTTGGATCAACGGCAAAAAACCTGTTGGCCAAACAGGACACAAGTAAGTAGCAAGTCTCCCCGGAGGAGAGGATACACCGGGGGAAATGGGCTATGCACCACGAGACTCGTTTCATGGTCCCCTCATTTAAGGCCCACAACGATTTGCGCTGCAGCTCGTTGGACACGCTCAACGAAGGTTAATTCCTTCCTGGGTCCTGAGTAGACGAATTGATTGGCATATTCAAGAAGCAGTCTGACGTGGGCCCCATAGTGTATCTGGAAGCCCATGCGAGCAATACGTGGGATCGTTCGCTGAATCATTCGTAGAATGGCGAATGCCTTGTGAGCCGATTTTTCTTGGTGCAGCAAGAAGGACATGTTTGAAGAGAGCCAGATACCTGAATCCTTTTTGGTATCTATCCTTGTACTATCTTCTTGTCTGTTCTCACCATGCATGACAAAGGCGTTCGCTGAGTCTAGCCCGAATGACATATGGACGCACTTCCCGTCATTCGAAGGAAAGTGTCAGTCCCAAAACCACTGCTTTCCGGCGTCCATATCCATTTGCAGGGCAGTGGCAGATGAACTTCAGGATTTCAAGTTGCCCGCAAAAATTAGACACGGACTTGAAAGAACGTCTGGAAGGTCGTTGACGTAGATCAGAAACATAAGTGGTCCCAAAACAAAGCCTTGAGGAACTTCAGTGGAGACCGGCGCCGAAGAAAAGCAAATCGAACCTACTTCACTCAGAATATTCTCTCTGGTAGGACGCATTAACGCAGTTTAGATTTTCCCTCTGAATCCCGTTGCACTCGAGCCTGCGGAGCAGCGGGAAGTTTGAAACTCGATCGAATGACTTTGGGAAGTCGAAAAAATATGGCGGTTGGCTTATACCTCCGGCGGTGTCTCATGTACTTAAACAGCACATTTTGCTTTTCCTGGGTGACGTCGAGTATCGTGGCTTGTTTTTGTATGTTCCTGATCTCTGAGTTATAGAGGTTCCACATGAATCGAAATGCCAGCTTGTCTTCCGTGCCACCTGTGGTTATCCTTCTTTGGAAATAGTTGGAACCGCTTTTCGAGAAGACGCCGAATTATTTTAGGTAGCTTTTGGTACAGCCGACTGTGTACTAGTTTTTTGGGACGAACATTGCGTCAACCTTCTGAATTTTTAGGACAGTGGGGCTGTATAACTCTACCGGAAGCTGGTCCCATTTTAAATTGCCCAAGGAGGCCACTAATTTCTGGGATGTCTGCACGACAGAAGTTCCGAATCCATGTCTGAGGTTCCGGATTTCTAGCATAGTAGCAGATGAAGTCAAACGTCCGCACGCAGTGGTGAATGTGTCCCAGTGGGGTCTTAATTTGCACTCGTTTAACGAGGTGTCTTTTGTTGGTAATAACTAACCCCAACAGGGATTTTATTTGGCCTGCGCGGTATCTGGTGGGTGCGACGACACGTTGAGTCTAAGCGTTCTGTTGGACGACTTCGGTCAGCACCGATGCTAAATGTCCACTAGACTCGACACGCTGGAGTTTTATCCAGGAGGCCTTTCGAAGCGCTTTAATCACCTACAGGCAAGAGATGTGTGAATTAGTAGCTTTAAGAGGGTTGCTGAAGTGTTAGTACGAACAACGGGTTATCTTTCGGCGGATTCGAGGGGCAACGGTAGACCATGCCAAAAAGAAGAGAATCGGTCCACTGTGAGGATTGAATACATGGCGCATCACCAAAAGGTGCAGGAGTGTTGTCGGAGGGGATAAACAGGATAAGCAGGGTCGCATGTGAAAAAATTAAAAAATCAACCCTACCTGCCCTCCCGTGTTTCGAATCAGCTCGGAAAATGGAGTAACCGTATATTGAGATCTCCGCGTCGGAGACATCTGGTGTGAGCCGGGTCTCTGTGAGTGCAATGATGGACGGTTGTGTAAGGCAAGCTGATTGTTTAATATCGCGAAGTTTGCTGAACAAAATGAGGCAGTTTGTGGTCAAGCATCTCAGCACTATCTGCCGCATCCGAAAGTGGGGAGCCGAGGGGTGTGCTATCAGGGAGGCTAGCAGATTTAATAGCTGTACGCGGGGTCTGGGACCAAGCTCCTGAAGGGGCCTCTGTAACTTACTTGTCTGCTTCCCCCCTTAGTTCCTCCTAACACTGCCCTGAGGTTGCAGGGAGTTTTTCTACCACTAAAGTTCTTTTGGCGCGGGGCTTTTCCCTATGGGTGACAGCTTTTCCCCTGGTGGTTGAAACTTTTGATTGCTGCCACTTGTAGCTCGCGCAGTACCATCTTTTGGACTTCTGGATTTGTTGTTGTTCAGGAATTAGCGGTGAACTTGCGTCCGTTTGGTTTATTGGGCATTTTGGTGTGGTTCGACCTGCAAGATTCTTCTGTGAAGCCCTATCAAGTTGCTTGTTCGTCGAATGACGCCTCTAAGGGGTATCCCCGTTGATGGCACTCCCAAGAGGCTCATTTTTCAGAGGATTGCACCTTGAATCTAGCCAAAAGTTTTTCGGTGGGGCAAAGTTTACGTGGCTTATTCGACCGCGGCCGCTTTCTCTGTGTTTGTGTGGACACCCAGGCCATCCGTGATCAGTTTCTCCGGCTTGGTCTTTGCAGGAATATTCAGTACACCACTGGTGGGTTTGTGACTTTAACTTTCGTGGTCAGGAGTGACGACAGTGTCCACAATCAAAAAGGCTGCTTTTGACAGAGCGGAGCTTGAGGCTAGCCGTGTCGCATTTTTCGTGTTTGTGGGGTTCTCACAGCAGTTTCCGACATATAAGTCAACGCTTGTGGCTGTTCTGTCAGTAGACTTCGCGGCCTGTCCCCGCACAGCTGATACAGGTGTGAAGGTCGTGGGGTGTTTCCTCCAGGTGGCCTGCATGTCCGCAGTTACGGAAGTAGTGGAGCTGAATTCTACCGAGGAATTGCGAGTAGGAAAATGTCGGCCATACAAACCACACATCCCGATCGCCAAACGGATAACTGTGGCTGCCGGTGCATTATTCCGTACGGTCGAAGCACTTTTAAGACCAGAGTCTGGCGCAGCTCAAAAGGCACCTATTGTGAACAGCCACATCAGGAGTGAAGAAGTAGGCCTTACTCTCTGCGCCCTCTGGTTGGGCCAGGGGGCCCTGAAGCCGGTTAGATCTGAATGCTGAGTCCTTGGTTCCGGGTAGGGTCCCAAGCAAAAACCCTGCTGCGCACTACCTCGTGGGCCAGACTTTTGAGCCAGAGACTAGGGGTAGGGTTCTCGAATCAAGCCATAATACTGCCACAGCCTTGTGGTTCAAACTTTTGACTCAAAGTTTCAATGCGTGACACTTAAACCAAACCACTTCCTCGGCCTAGGCAATCGGGAAGCATCACTTGCTCGCAAGGTCCTTTTTCTACAACTACAACTGCAACAACTACTACAATTCTTCCAACCACACGAGCAAACTTTGCTGGGTCAATTGTTTGTCAGTCATCCAACCGACGGTTTTATGCACCCGGCTCCCTATTAACAATAAGCAAAATAACACTGCCATATCCGGGAGATCCGTTCTACATAAATGCTTTCAACCCCCGTAATCTGCCAAACTGGCAAGCAGGCAATGCTCACTGATGTATGCTGGCTCCAAAACATGCACACATCATCCAAGAGAGGTTGTGTCACAGAATGCCAGTGTCAAACTCAGCCTTTTGACAATTGTCCCTCCGTGTGTCCGGTGATCTAGAAGCGACGACTCCTGGAATACATGGCTTGGGATTTCCGCTCTGTGTATGTGGAACAAAGGTGAACCCATAGATTCTTGACCCCCCTCAAGGCGTTGTACTCCAAATCCCGCGGACACGTGCGAGCCCTCGTCTGAAGTCTCCACATTAAACGGTGCCAGGCAATGTTTTACTGTTTTACTATTTCTATTGAAATTCGTCATTGATGCGATTGTGTGTTGGCTTCGCCAAGTGCCAGTCAACGGACTTCTTCCAAGAGCCCTTTTGGCTCTTCCATGTGAAGGGAGGGAAGGGCCGGGAGAGGTCAAACAGTGACTTGGCAGCGAAGAATAGAAAGCAATAATAGCAAGCTTGACTGCGCTGGTCATTGCAAAGTCGCTGGATGGGGACACTGAGAAGGAGCACATCAAAGCTGGGTGATACTCTCAGTAATGGCCCGGTCGCTCCCTGCTATTGGCTTTATTGCATGGAATTCATTCCTCTCTCCCTTACAAAGACCTCAGTAATACCGTCATGTTTATGCATCAATTATATCAGCTAGCGCCTTCGATGCGCGGCTCTCCGCCTTACTTCCCCGAATCATCGGCGAACGAAACTGTGGCAGCTATGACCACTGTGAAGAAATTATCGGGATTTTACCGCCAGTGATGATAATGACAATGATATACCTGTTGCGACCTGATATGCCACTTCTGAACAAGGTCTGCGTGATACGATTTTTGCTGGCGAACCTATTATAATATGCCGGGGCACCAAAAGATTTCCACGGTTGCAATGCACACTTTTTAGGCCATAAATATCAGTCTTTTGGGTAGCTGGCGCCTGGATTAACATTACACCCAGAGTTGTACGTTTCCTATGAAAGACACAATTTAGAGGACTGTTCCTATTGAAGTCCCTGTTAGACTACGTTTCTTCGACACCAGCCTTCACTGGAATTCCTGAAGTCTCTCTTCGGAGAACTGCTTCGGGGCTATACGTAATTTTTGCGAACGACATCAACTCTCGAAATTCTGACGCCAGCGCACAGCAAATGAACTTCGACGCAGCAGAAAAGTGGTCAATGCATGGGCATATTCCCCTCAATAACGAAATGTTTTCCACATGTCTTTTGCAAGGGACCCGGCAAACTCCTCTTTCGCTCATGGAAAATTACCACGCCAGGTAGCAAATTGGATACAAAAATATACCAAAAATGGATCTATTAAAGCACATCTTGCTCACTCCACCACTGAAAATGAGCCCGAAATGTAGGCGTCGTTTTTCAAATGATTCGGTACATTTTCGCCGGTATTAATCGGTTGGACTTCCAGATGTCCTAACAAGCCTAAACCTTGGATGTGATAGTCAAGTTGTCTACTCGGGGTGCAGAAATACTAAATCATCATTGGGCATGTCCAAAAAGCTGTTACGAAGATGTTTACCAACGTTATTTCCGGACATATCCGGAAATCCTTGACCTCTTTTCCTCAGAATATAGTAACTTCAGAGGTGGCCTCCCGTCTTTTTGGAACGGGATTTGACCGACAAATTTTTTATCATTGACACCACTAACTAAGGATTGGGCACGGTGACAAGATTTTGAGTATTAGCGCATGCTGTTTTATTAGGCAGCACTCTTTCTCGCTCTAGGTATCTGGTACATGGGATTACCCTTCTCCGACAATTGTCCAGACTGCATCCAGAACCCAGTTTTAGGCAATTTTAGAAAATTTTGCGAGTCCTCGCGCTGGCAAGATTATTTCCCAGTGCTGGGCGATTAGTGGGCGGTACCACGCCCTGTTTCGCTTAGGCCTTTCTGGTGGGCCGAGGCCATTGAAAGATAAGGGTAAAATATACACGGAAGACTTGAGATAATACCCGACCCTGCAACTCATTATACGAATTCTTGATTAGATAACATTTATACGAGTCCCCGTGATAGGACAATTATTGCCCAGCATTGAAAGTGTAGAGACAGATGTGCCATACCCATTTTCCACGTTTTCATTCCAGACGAACCATAGTAGCTAAACGAACAGAAAAAACCCACCCAAAAAGCTTGGCAAACGCCTCTTTTCTGTGCAAAACCCTATGTCTTCATGCGGTTAAAGTTTTCTTCCGAACTCTCGAGATGTGTCGCACTGAATTCAGGACCGAATTTCAATTTTTCTTCAGCTTTTGCCAGCGATTCATCTACCGAAAACGTCCAGACACTTCCTTGTTCTGGAAACATCAAAAGAATTTCTCGTGAAGCGATCGTTTGTTTGACTACGCCGCTGCTCTTTTATCTCAAGGCAGTCTGTTTTGCCAGCATTTGATTTCGTATCAAGTCCGCCGCTGGCCATGCCGCTTTTGGAGTATACCGCCCGCCATACCAGGATTTATTTGTGATTATGGACTCTTTGAGGCATGTGGCCCTCAAGCGATCAAATTTTGGATACGGTTTCTTGCTCAAAGATGACGGTGAGTGTCCGCACGAAAGATATCTTTTTTTCTGCTTTCACTTAAGCATGTTCGTAAGCACTGTCTAGACATGTGAATTGTCCTTTTTATGCAAATTATGTGATTCTTGTTCTCATACCAAACTGGTCAGTGAACAGAATTCTGATGGACACAGTCTCCTGGTCCTCCAAGTTGGGTTGAAACAGGCATACTAATGCTACTACTGCCGTAGTCTACTCGGTAGGGCATGGTAGTTGTTCGTTCTCTCCATTTGCGTCCAACTTCATCGATAAATTAATGAGGCGAGCGCCGGCAGTCCTTCAAAATCCCGATGGGCAAATCGTTCCTGATGAGAAACTTGTCGGTGCGGAGTACGCAGAAGACATCGTTCTCACCTTTGAAGACGAAGGCGAAGATCAGGTTCCGTTGAATAAACGTATCATCATCATGCGTCTTTCACCTTTCAGGTTCAAAATCATGCTTCGAAGTGTGTACCCTCTGAACATGTCCCTTGCAATTCAGGAAGCACTGGTGGTTGTAGAGATAATTCATATACGTCTGTATATGAATTATCTCTGGCGGAAGTGTGTCTGGTGAATTCAGTGCGCGAATCCCAAAGACCTGAATCACGTCTGCTAATTTGCATCACTTTAGCGTTAAATCGAAACACCACTGGATCTCAAGAGTCACGTGTACCAGACTACAATGAGGGTGTATTGCTGTGTGGTTACGAGACGTGGACAGATAATGGTGGAATTTTAGGCCATCTATGTCTCAGAACTGTTACTGGTGTCGGATGGCGTCAACGGATTCCTGACGAGGCGCATACGAAGCCGGTGTTTGTTTGTGCAGGGAGTTACGAAGAGATTGGACCTTACCGTGGTGTAACGGTCTGTTTACCTCTGCGACCCATTGAGCTCTACTGGTGGTTGTCCATTCGACACTCGCAGTCCATCATACCAGGTTGTGGAATGGCTACAGGTCTGAACAACACAGTATCCTGGCCCTGCAGGTTGGGGGTTAGAACTAGTGTGACGACGTTTTCTCTAAAAATGTTAAGGCGCTTGGATTTCCCACCAGGTACTGCTGTTTTGCGGTCAGGTTTTTGAGCCGAAGGGTTTGATCGAGGGCGAGATGCCTCAAGTGGTTAGAGCGCGAATTGACTGACCGGAAGGTCCGTCGTTTGAACCCGACCTCTGCCTCTCGACTTCCCCTGTCTAGGCTTGGGCAACCTGGCAGTATCCTAGCCCTCGTGCTTCCTTCGGGTGACATGGCAGCTAGGCACCGAAAGGGTGCTACAGGTGAACGATTTGGTCGAGGGCCGCAGTTGTCCTCCTTTCCAGGTCTGGGCATCATGGCAGTATCCCAGTCCACGTACCACCATTATACCTACAACTAACAACACTACCATGCCATTCCGGCCCTCGCGTGGTATCGTCAGTCGGGTTGCCTTACTTGCTGCATACAGGAGAGTAGGTGATCGTAAACAAGCTACTTCTCACGCCTCAGTTCTTCCTCTTTAAGAGAGTTTTTTCCTCCCTTCCTCCATCCTATTAATAACTATCTCCTTGCAGGTCCATCCGCGGAGATTGGCATCCCTATTCTTGCAACGTTTCGGCCGCAACTTCTACGCGTCAGCTGGACTTGAGAGCCTCAGTCTGTCTGGCCGCTTTCAATGTTCGCAAGCAGGACGACAAGTTGTTCTTTCTCTCACACTGACATTGCTGTGTGCGGTGCGTCGGAAACAAGAATTCAAGATGCAGGCACAGTGGTTGACCTAACTGCCCCAGCACTATCCACTCGCTTCCAGGTGCTCACCTCTGGCGATCCAGAGGTCGCTGTGGCAGAATGTACATGGGTTGGTATCGTCTTTAGTCACCGAGTAGAAGGATCCTGGTCTGATTGGATACTCGTTGATAGTCTTCCCTGTGTGGTTCGCTCTCAACGTCTGTGAAGGCGTCTGACAAGCGAGAGATAAAAGATAGTCGTTCGGTAACACCCTTCTGGCCCCTTGCTGCCAAGCCACACGTGGGAAACATGAGGGCTGGGATACTGCCAAGTTGTCCAAGCCTAGACAGGTGAGGTCAAGATGCAGAGGTCGGGTTCAAACCATGGACCTTCTGGTCAGTAGAACCGCGATCTAGCCACTGAGCCATCCCTGGAAGTTGATCGTTGTCTGTTTGTCGTGTCCGATTGAGCTCCAACCGACTGTAGGTCTGACGCCATCAAAGACAAGTTTTATGACATCTTGAATGCCCTGTTGCGGCGAGCTAGGAGCTTGCATATCGTTGTGGTTTCCGAAGATCTGAATGCACAAGTGCGCATGCTCAACCCTTCTAAAACTCAGTTAGGTGTTCGGCATGGATTGGACTCGGTACATACGGACCATGGCGAACGATTGGTTCAGGTATATGCCGACCAGGGGGGCGAGATCGCTCAAGTGGTTAGAGCGCAAATTTACTGACCGGAAGGTCCGTAGTTCGAACCCGACCTCTGCCTCTCGACTTCCCTTGTCTAGACTTGGGCAACCTGACAGTATCCCAGCCCTCGTTCTTCCTTCGGGTGACATGGCAGCTAGGCACCGAAAGGGTGTTACAGCTGAATAACTGCCGACCACAGGTTGTTTTTACGCATTTCTAACCTCTGAACTAAGCGGAGTCCTCTGGTCACATGGGTCCTCTAACAGCGCGCCCCCTGCAGGCCCACGCTGGTCACATAATCAGTTATCGATGGCGGGGACTAATAACTGACTACCGCTCGTTTTAAGACATAGTTGCGGATCCCGACCATGTGCTCGTCCGAAGTCGCTTCTGTCTTCGTTTTCCAAGGCCAATCGTTTAGCAACTGAGGGACTGCCAGATCTGAAAGTGAAACAAATTTATCAAAACTATCTTCTGGGCTCTCTTCCAACTTGTCCAACGTTGGATGTGAATCCTTACTTTGCGCAGTGCTGGTAGTTTTTTCTTTGGCGTCACGCTGCCAAGTCCGCTCAAGCACTCGATATCAGACAGAACAGTTGCATTGCTTGAATATCCGAGAAATGTTCCCGCCGGTCGGGAACTTAATTTGACCCAAAGAATTATCAGACGTCAAGTGAAACTGAGCGTGCGCGTCGACCGTGAAGCCCGATGGACGCGGAAGGCCAAGTAAGTGAAAGAGTTCAAGAAAGCCTGGACTGTCCTAAGATTATTTCGGTTTATCCGTGCATCCGATCTTTGGAGACCGCTTCTTAGCGAGATGATCAAAGATCAGCTAGCGGGCCATCTCCATTAATCAGAACGCCCGACCACTGGGCCGAGTACTTTGAAACTGCAATTCTTGTTTTCACCCGCCATAACTCATTTGGATCCTATATCTGAAGTGGAGCCCTGGACGATAAACATGGAACCCCCTACGGCCTCAGAGGTTTTTGACCCAAGCGCCACTGGGTTTCTCGTTCGGATGACTTTTCCTCAATAAGCATTGTCTGATCTGTTTGTCTGCATTTGTGTAAAGGAGACTGCCCCAGACAACTGGAGGGATTCGGTGATAGTGTATGTAATCAAAAAAAGGGCCCGTGGTGGGTTCGGTAATCACTCGGTACTCACCTTGACCCCGGTGTTGGCGTCACTTCTGCTTCGTCGCTTCATGGTGGTTCAGCGTATAACCGACCCACAAGTATTTATGAATTTTCAAGGCGTGTTTGACTCAGTTGACTAGTCTTTTCTCCTTGACACGCTTGCCCAACGAGGAACGTCCTGGTATTTTGTGAACATAATATATTCTTCGTACTATCATACTTATGAGAGTACTGTTGTGTTTGAAGAGGAATGGAGTTCGGCGACAATCAGAGTAAGAACGGAAAGGACTGAGGGACCAAAAGCTAGGCTTTATTCATCCAAAACTTTGACACTGCGAGCCGAAACGAGAAAAAGCGATTTAGCTTTGAAATACAGAGCTAATGTAGAACATTCATCCCCGCATAGATAAGTGCTCACAGGAGTTCGTTTTATAATTGAATAATGTCAGACCTCTGTTGCGCAAGAAATATAGTAGTGTCCGCTGTTGTTGTACAACCAACGGGTGTTCAGAAGAATTCGACATTTCAGTTTCCAAAGCAGAGGAGTCAGATAGTTCCGGCTTAATGAACGAATCATTATTGGGCTGCGGTGGCTGCTGTTCGGATGTTGGAGCGCATTCGAAATCTGTGGAAGGTGCCATGTGACGTAGGAAGTTATCATCATCAGCGTGGGGAGACTGTTTCTTCCAAGCCGTTAGGGTGTCAGACATGCGTATTCAGAGTTACCCAGGAGCTCAACCTCTTCGACTACGGGGTCATACTTGGAAAATCGTGTATTTCGCCGCATCAGAACTGGTCCTGGCGAAAGCAACCACTGCGGCAACGATGTACTGACTGCGGATTTTCGATTGTGATGAAACATTTGCTCGTGTGTAGTGGCGGTGCACAACAGAGAACGAATCGAATTGTAAAACGGTTTCCCAATGACTGATTTGAAGACCTTTTGATCGTAATGAAGGCGTAATAGCTTTCCACAAAGTTCCATTTAATCACTCCACCTGACCGTTCCCCCTTGGGTTATATGGGGTGGTCCGACTGGTGGCAACGCCTTTTTCATGAAGAAATCGCTTGATCTCATCCGAAATGAATGATGAGCCGTGATCCGAATGCACGAAACTGGGCAGGCCAGATGTAGCGAAGAGCGGCACAAGGCATGACATCACCGTAGACGAACTTATATCTGGAAAAGCATAGGCGAACGGAAAAGCGGGAATACTCGTCTACGACCGTCAGTAGATATTTGTTTCGAGTCGTCGAAGACAGTTGTCCCTTGAAGTCAATGCTTAAACGTTCAAACGTTTGTGTGGCTTTAATGAGTGTACCACCAGATGGCTTGAAAAAACGTGCTTTTAATTCCGCATGACACATGACACTGCTTAATGACAAGTCAGATGTCCTCCAGGGAGAATGGGAGATTCTTGGCACGAACGAAATGCATCATGCCTGTTGCTCCGGGATGACACAGAGTTGCGTGTAAGCGTTTTAGATCCAGCTGAGATGAAGTGTTCGCACAGACACTCCGAGAAAGCGTGTCAGCAGCTTTGTTTTCTATGCCTGGTCTGTAGGTTACAACAAAAGAAAAAGGCGACAACTCCATCCGCCGTCGTTGGATTTTGTCATTTTTTATTTTTCCTTTTTGTTTTTTTTGGATACATGAACGCAACGGACCGCTGATCAGTTACAATCTTGAAATGGGTCCCGAGTAGGTAATGCCTCCATTTGCGCACTGCTTCGACAATTGCGCACGCTTCTTTCTCAATAGCAGAATGATGTTTTTCGCTGACAGACAGTGTACGTGAGAAGAATGCGACCGGTCTGTCATCTTGATTGAGTGTAGCGGAAATCGCAACATCAGATGCATCAGTTTCGAGTACCAATCGATAGTGACCACGGCTGCATCCACTCTTTTTTGAAACTTTCAGATGCTTTCATAACAGATTCAGAGACAGGAAAGGTTGTATTGTGAGTGATTGGGCAGATCTTATCAGAGAAGCGGCTTATCCAACGAGAATAGTACGCGAACAAGCCAACTACTCGTTGAGACTTCATGTCCTTCGGAACGGGGAGTTCTTGCAAAACCTTGAAGCGTTCAGGGTCTGGTTTGATGATACCTTCGGTAACTTCATAGCCAAGGAGTCTGAGTTTAGTGGTGGAAATTGTACTTTTATCGTGATTTAACTGAAGGCCGTACTTTTGTGCTACAGCGAGAAAACGCTGGAGGTTTCGATCGTGTTCTTGATTCTTTCCACAAATAGTGACATTATCCACGTAAGCATATGTCCCGCTAAGTTTTTCAGCGCGTATTATGTCATCCACTACCCTTTGAAAACACGCTACTCCATTCATTACTCCGAAAGGTATTCGATGGAACTGATAAAGATTGTTGGAAGCCTCGAAAGCCGTGTAAATTCTGTCATTTTTCTTAATGGGTATTTGATGATACGCACTTTCAAGATGAAACGTGCTGAAAATACGATATTGAGCTATTTTACTACTCATATCCTCAAGTCTGGGGAGCGGATAAGCGTCCAGTTGCGTAAATCGGTTTATAGTTTGGCTATAGTCAACCACCATTCGTTTCTTCTGTCATCACTACTGACGCCTCCCTTCTTCCTCCACATGGTCGTCCCTCCGACCTCCTCCCTTTATCCCGTTTCTAGCGACATCTCCACAGGCCCATTCTTCAAGACTAACAGATGTGTTCGCCACCCATTGCCGTTAGTAATAACATTTCCCCTAACTCAACCACCACGGCCACAGACACTTCGAAATCATTCTCCAAACCCCGACTATCAGCTCATCTGGCAGTCTTTAACGTTTGCCCTTAGAAGCAAACCGGACAACAGAATACCCTTGCACACACGCTGGACTCGATTTCTATTAACATGAGGCGTGTCTGTGATACGAGGATTCAAAACCAAAGTAAAATTGTTCAGCTGGCGTTCCCATCGGTTTCCGCTCGCTTCTGGTTGCGCACCTCTAGTACTCCAGAAGCCGCTGCGTCTAATTTTGCTGTGGTTAGTGTTCTACGCCAGTGAGCTGAAGAGTCCCTACTGTCATATCTGCACGTTGCTAGTCACTTCTTTGTGGCTGGTTTCGCAAGTTCTGTGAGGGTATCCCGTAACCACGCTGATAATTATTTTCAGTTCTTCATATCCGCTTACGCCTCAAGAGACTGTAGGTCCGATGCCTTCGGTGAAAGTTTTCAGGATGCATTAAGCGCCTTGTTGCAACGGCCTAAGAGCCCAGATATTGTTTTGATTGCCGGGGGCATGATGCGCAAGCAGGTAGACTTAGTGCTGCATAGGCTCAGTTGTGTGGTCGCCTTGGGATGGAATAGAGATGCACGGACAACGGCGAACGCCTGCTGCAGTTAGCAGCTGACCATAGACTGTTCCTTCGCAGTACTAACTTCAGAAATAACCAAACCCGTTAATCACACGGCGCTCCCCGCGTGCGAGCCAACCTCCAACACAGATAGACCACATCGCCATTATCAATAGGGGTCGTGGGTCACTTACTGACTGTCGGTCGTTCTGGTACACCTATTTGGATTCGGATCATGCGCTTGTTCGCTTCTGCTTCTCGTTGCGATTTTCAGGAACACAAAAGATGCGCACACCTCTCCTGGCCATTGAGAAGCTCACAAGCCTTCATATGAGACAAGTCTACCGAAACCACCGAACGAAGTCCCTTTCCGACAAGACATCATCTGATGTTGATTCTTACTGCAGGGTACTGTCCACAACTCTGCAGGATTCGAGGAGCTGCGCTTGTGGAATGGCTCAACGCACTAGACCTAGGCACTGGGTCACGAGCGACACCCTTAATTTGGTCAAGCGTACAATACCGCTCGACGAACTGTTAGACTTCAGGTGAAAAAGAGCATCTACGCGGATAGAGAATCTCGGTGAATCCAGAAAGAGGAAATGACGGACGTGAAACTTTGGGAAAGTGCGCGAACTGTTGAAACTGATACGCGCAACGGGTCAAAACAAGCTTCCGGTGAGCGAAACAATCACAAGTAACAACCGCCCGCATGAATCCTTCAAAATATGAACAGAGCATGAACACTTTCAAGACAAAGTCAACGTGTTTGAGCAATGACATCCGTAGAGACGTCCTACTGTCTTGGTGTTCCTTGTCTTCAAGAGTGCATTCGATTCAGCCGACCGGTTCGTTTTTTACAACAGGATTACTCAACAGGGCATGATCCGGAAGTTCTTGAATATTACACCCTTTCTGTATTCACATACATGGGAGCACGTGCCAGTGTACTGGGAGCTCTCCAAAAGCTTTCCTACAAGCAGTGTTGTCCGTCATTTATGTCCACTCTCTTCATTTTTGTTTAACTTCGTTTTTGGTGAGATAATGAAGCAAACACGGGAAGGTCTCCAAATCCCCAATGTTCAGATTTCTCCGAGCGAGAACTTTGTCAAACTGTAGTATACCGGCGACATTCTCCTTTTTGAGCAAGTGAGGGAGGCACAAACATTACTTGAAAACCCCGTTAAGATCATTCTGGAAGTTGCATTAGCTCTCTCAGTAGTGTGACGGACGAAGTCAACGCACGAATCTCAGAGGTCAGAATTGCGTCTACAGATTTGCGTCACTTGTGACGTCAAACAGGCATTTCACTTGATCTAAAATGACGCGTGTATCAGGCTACAGTGCCGTCTGTAATGTTGTGCGGCTGCCAAACGTGCCACTTCGGGTGGAGTATCTGTGACATCCTTGAGTCTTTGACTACCGATGGCTCAGAAGTATAGCTGGAATCGGCTGAAACAAGGGAATTCGTAATGAGGTGATCAGGAGACGGGCTGTTGTTGAAGCAGAGGGTAATTCGTTCAAAGTACGCATCCGGCATTGCAGGCTAAGGTGACTGGGCCAGTTATCGACTGCCGAGACGAGCGCTGTTTTCCGTGACTAATTCGGAGTGGCGGAAACCTAGAGGTGGAAAGGATTTGAAATAACAGGGGAATGAAGGATGTCACAAAAAGTTTGGGTGCCGTTGGTGCTGTTCGCTTTTCAGGATGTGGTCCATGTGGCCCCATTTGTACTTGGCTGGCGACACTGAGAGATACGAAAGGTAGCAGAAATCAGTGGCGTCCATGTAGTCAGTTTCTCTCCAGATTGTCTGATTGAATGCTAGAGGTGTAGACTCCTCTGATGTTTGTGCTGGACTTGTCCTAGGTCCCTCTCCTTGTCCCCTTTCTTTTTTCCTCTACTAGACTTTATTCAAATTCGTGGACAAGGTTATATGGCAGTGAAGCACCAGTGTTCTCGTCTGGTGTTGCTCTCAATGATGATGTTGATGATACTAAACGAGAAATTATCGTGAAGTAGGCAGACAAGTCGGCGCTAACATAGCATGTGCGGCGCGAATAATTTTCTGGCCAGCACGGCAGTTGAGATACCCTGACCGAACACGAACATCTTAACGTCATCGCTGTCGTGGTCGTCGTCCTAATCGTCATTACTCTGTGACATTTGTATGTGGTAGGCGTGGGCTACTACCAAGATGCCATAACCTGAAACTAAGGAATGACTGCGGTCCTCGCCTGACCGCAACGCAGCGGTATTTGACAGAAAAATACCATGGCATTTGACTTTTTAAGGGTTAAGTCGCCACTCACGTGCTGACCACCAATCTCGGGGGTCAGGAATCTTGCGTCGTTGGGTGAGCACCCATTATGTACATCATTCGGTTGTGGAGGTACATAAACCGTCATGTGTTACTGCATGGTTGTAGATGACACAAAGGTGGCCAGTCTTTGACTGGACAGTCCAGTCAATATCAGCCCTTCCAAGCGAGATGGCTCAGTGGTTAGAGCGCGAATTTACTGACCGGACTGTCCGTGGTTCGAACCTGGCCTCTGCATTTCGACTTTTCCTGTCTAGGTTTGGGCAACCTTGCAGTATCCTAGCCTTCGTGCTTCCTTCGGGGCAGCTAGGCACCGAAAGGATGTTACAGCTGAACGATTCTTCCAAGCAGTGGGTGGCCAACTTTAAGCCGTCTGACACATATCCTATGTTCCCAGTTGCAATACTTTCTATATGTCTCCCCTTTTAGGCCGACCTTTCGGCTCCACAGCTTTGGTGGTCAAAGTGGAACCAGGTGGATCTGCAGACGCTGGTGGAATTCGCGTCGGGTCACGTGTCCAAGCCCTCAATGGACAGCCTGTGCAATCCATGACATTCCTTCAAACTTCTAACATTATCCGTTCTTCCGGGTTAGTCAATCTTTTTCCCGTTAGATCGCTGTTTTTTGGTTCACACTGAAAGATCTCTGCAAATTGTTGACTATTGTTCTGTTGTATGTAGTTTGCTGGGAGCTTCGGCGCATTCCTCCTAATGGCCTGCACATAGGTATACTACACTTCTTGTTTTGCACAGTGTGGAGTTCTGCTGACACGTTGAAAGGTGGTTCTTCCTTTAATGCAGCAGTGCAAACAACACATTCTCTCCAATTGTTGTACTTCATCAACAGAGAATGATTCAGCCGACGAAGTTTGTGTGCGCCTTTCGACAACCATTCTCCCGCTGCTGTTCCGCCACTTTCACCAGGTGTTAGAGATACCTCGTAGATTTCCGGCCATCTGATGTGCCCCAACCGCTGTCCATTTTTGGTATCCTGAAACTACAGCTACTCGCTCAACTTTCAGCGACCATCAGTGCATGTTCATTCCCCTTCCAGAAAAGCGAATATTCTTGTGGAGTGGGACCTCATTGTACTTATGTTTATCTATTAAGTCACCCTTGCTCTAACGCTACCCTATTCGTTGAAAAGTGCACTCAAGTTAAGCACCAATATTAATTACTCTTGCATTACTGTGGGTGGCGATGATGATGAACTCATGATTTTTTGGTCTGGTGAATTTCCGGTCGGTTTTCGCGGACTGAAGCCGTACGAAACCAATTTTTGTCAAGGAAGCCATCCCATTGATGGACTACTATGGGTAATGAATACTTTCTAGGAGACAGATCGTTCGGCTCAGAAAACTATTTGGGTTCTTGGGCTAAATCTGTTGCGTAGATTGAAGCTGTTTTCGGAATCACCGCTTTATACCTTTGCTTCTGGTGTAACTCAGCTTATCGACCGTTGTCAATCATCCTTGCCCGCTTTAACTTTGTTTTTTAGTTTCTTTTACCTAGCAACTGACTGACAGTCTTTAGAGTATTCTCCCTCGAAAGTGGCGAGTGCCAGCCAATTTCACCACCTAGCTTGACAAGGCATTCGCACATATTGCCATCCAAAGACCGTCACGTTCACTGTGTTCATTCGCTCTAAAATCTCGGTTTAACCTCACTGTGGCCACAGTCAAGCCCATTTCAAAACAACTTCTTTTCTCCAATTCGAGTGCAAGCATGTTTGTGCAACTCATGCATTTCTTGTAGCGAAACACACTTAGTGTGTCGGTTGTTTGGCTAAAACACGACCACATGCATGCACAGACTGTGTAGGAAAACAACCGGGTGAAAGTGCGATCATGAGCGATATGGAAAGAATCGCTCTATCTAGCTGGTTCCCGATGGTATCAGGACCCAAAGCAGTTCTCATGTCATCACGTCATTATGTGTTCTCCATATTCCACTATGTTCTTAAATTACGCAGTGACTGGACAGCTGGCTTCCTGGGGAGGCTGACCCTCAACTCGGACGATAGACCAAATTTCGAATCAGATTTCAATCAAACCCCTCTCATAAGGGGCCAAAAAACTCGTCACCTCCGTTTGTCGGACGTGCAGCTGATCATTTTGCTGTTTCTGATGATTAATCGTTGAGTAGGAGAAACTCAACGACTCTTTCGCGTATGTTTTGGATTAAGTTTTCCGATCCACAGTCACGTGTGCTGAGTGGCAATCAGATGTAGACAAAGTCAGGTGCCGGCTGCCCCGAATATCCAGTCTCTTCAGATCTCCTATGGGTTTACTGGGTATCGTGTTGCGCGTGACTTTGATTGGACTGGGGGCTGTCAACACGCCTAGATTCATGTGACTGATTCGGGTGAATAGAGGCTGCGCGAAAATTGCTTGTGAATGCTTAACTACCTATTTGTAACGCAACAACGCAAAATTTTGTGCACGTCAACTAACAGCATCCCACAGACACTTTTTTGTTACCAGTTCAGTGCTACAGCCATGAGTTTTCAGGTAACGACAACCGGTACATCGAGTTACGCAGTTACTTTCAAGTGGTTTTTACATTACAGAGAATATAGGATGTGTAACTACACTGGTCTCCAGTACGTAACCGTAAGTAACATTTCATTAGTGCTAACTTGATCATTTAAGAGCCTCAGCTAGCTGTTGCATCCGAATTAATAGCCATACATCTGCAGTCGAGCGACTCAGCTAGTCAACGCTTTGAAGTCACCACCGGGCTAACTGGACCAACCACCGTCGATCTCATGCTTGCAGATAACTATCATAGCTGAAATACACACAAGGCATGAGACCACTGCTGTCTGCGGGAAATTCGGCTGTCAAGCTGACTAGTTCTAATGAGCTCTTTATTAAGGCAGAACGATCGGACTACTGGTGAATAGTGCCAGGGTGTTTGTCTAACGAGCTATTGATTTTTACTCGGGGCTGATGATTACCTGGCAATGAGCTTGGAATTTTGTTGGAAGTTTGTGGCAAATACTTTGTCCGAAACTATCCAGGGCAATGCTATCTTGTTCTGGTACCTTACTCGCGTATGAGCCTTTCCATGATATGTATGTAATCCATGAGCGGTGTTTTCTGATGCATTGGGTGTGACAAAAGGGCATGCTTGTTTTTGCAATCCCTATTTCATTTCTCCCCGTTCTCATACATTGTTTACTGGGAACCGTACTTCTATTTGTAATGAGGTCAGCGTGGTTTTCATTTTAATGCTTCTTTAAAATGGACCGTACCGTCTGTATTTTATCGATTTTTTTCCGCCCTGCAATATAGAAACACATTAAATGTCTCATTTATTGACCCGAGTCTCGTGGTTCCAGAGAAGAGTGTGCCCTCTGGCCATGAGGATGAAATAGTCCATTCCGCTAGTTCCGTGTCTCGCACCAGTCACGGGCACGGTACGGAGGAGCATCCATCGAATGGGACTTTATTCGGCTCTGTTGTCCAAATGACCGAAACCGAGATGCCTGCAACGAGCCCCTACGACTCTACGATTTCTTTTTCTCCACGCAATCCAACAGATGAATACAAGTATCTTTCGGTGAGAATTTATTGGTCTTTTTCCTTCATTGCGTTCCTGCTGTCCTCTCCTAGAGGTCATGACAGTTTGGCAACCAGTTGATTCCACCTGTTTTCTAGTTTTTTCATTTCATTCTTCGCCTTTCAGCCGTTTGATATTTTTCACGTTCTTTGAATTTTTAGCCACTAATGTTCTTGTTTCAGCGGCTTTGTGTGGTACTGGTGTCCTGGTTGTTTCATTAAAACTAGAACGGACTTCAGTTTTGTCACTAGAATTGAAACCAAGTTAATCGTTAGCCGGCATGTTGATCTCCCCTGTTAGCTAGATCAGTGTGTCTTCAGAACCCCCTTTCACTTTCTATCCCGCGAAACTCTCAGAGCTTCCAACTGTTCCAATACCGACTTGGTGTGCGTTTCTTCAGTCCACCCCGTTTGCTTGTACATTTTTCATATGTTTCACTGTTTTTTTACGGGAGTTTTCTAACAACACGCTCTTCTTACTTTGTAACCCATAGTTGTGTAAGACAGAAAATGATCAACACGGATCAAACTAAGTTGTTGAGCTGGTAGCGTATGGTCTCCTCCCCCCCTGACTATTTCGGATCACCTACTACCACTTATGTGCGGGTACCATCTTTCTGCGTATAGCTGCATTGTTGGTAAATATAAACATGGGCATATTTATATAGGGGGCGAGATGGCTCCGTGGTTAGAGCTCGAATTTACTGACCGGTAGGTCCGTGGTTCGAACCCGACCTCTGCCTCTCGAATTCTCCTGTCTAGGCTCGGGCCACCTGGCCACCAGCCCTCGTGCTTCTTTCAGGTGGCACGGCAGCTAGGCCATGAAAGGGTGTTACAACTGAACGATATTTATGTAGTGTATACGGTTTTCATATATATACAGTATATATAGTATATATGCATAGTATGCATATCATTAGGAAGAACTTCCTTGGCAAAAACGGTCGTCTGAGTGCGTAGGGAGGGGAGACATGTGAGCCAACGAAGCCGCACGGTCGAGAAGTGGACTATCCTATCAGACGCGGACGGGTGTGATGTGTGGGTGAATCCTCACGTACGTTGTGACTTGGAGGTAGTTTGAATACGGACAATAGTTCAGAGCTGTTATTTGTGGTAGGCCCATCCATCTTGGGGATTGTCCGGACGTTGTTTGGATTGAAAGTGACTGTTCATGATGCCAGCCCAATCCCGGCTTTGAACCTACTCCACTGTAGGTTTGCGCAAGCTAACAGTGTCTGAACCGTAGTGCGCTTCCCTCGGGGTACGCGGTAGGTAGGTTTTGAAAGGGTCCTGCGGTTGAACCATTCGGTTTTTGACCATTGGTTAGTCTTTCGTGAAGCTTTTGGCGTATGTGAAACTACACTGGACATCAGTAAGCTTGTGTTTTCAATAAAAATAAAAATAATCGTTCAGCTGAAACACTCTTTCGGTGCCTAGCTGCTGTGCCACCCGAAGGAAGCACGAGAACGGAGTTACTGCCATGTTGCCGAAGCCTAGACAGGAGAAGTTGAGGTGCAGAGTTCGAGTTTGAACCACGGACCTTCCGGCCAGTAAATTCTTGCTGTAACCACTGAACAACCTCGTCTACGCAGGCGGCTTGTGTTGGAACAACGTGATATCTTGCCATCGCGAACAGAAAAGCTTCTTTTTTGACGATGGAAAAAGGTGAATATCACGTTGTTCCAACACGAGTCGCCTGCGGAGGGTTCATTCCACGACCACTCTCCACAGGTTATGGTGTGGGCCTATGAATATAGCCCAGCTTCCATTCCAAGACGAAATATGGCTGATCGTTAGTACGGCTATCCACCTCTGGGTAGTCCACTTCCCAGAGAAGGATACTTTTAGTTAGTATGCTGAAGCTCTGGGGCGAGATGGCTCAGTGGTTTGAGCGCGAATTTACCGACCGGAACGTCCGTGGTTCAAACCCGACCTCTGCCTCTCGACTTCCCCTGTCTCGGCTTGGGCAACCTGACAGTATCCCAGCCCTCGTTCTTCCTTCTGGTGGCATGGCAGTTAGGCACCGAAAGGGTTCTACAGCTGAACGATTCAGGTGCTGTTTACTAGCAGCATGGCATGGCATGCTGAAGCTCGTTTCAACCGTCATACGTAACCTGTATGTGACTGGTCGGTTGAATTCTTCACTGATCTCCTCAGGACGGGGCGTCCTGAATTACTTACTCCATTAGGGAGGAGTATATTGTACAGCGCCCCACCGCAAAATTTACTGGTTTCTATTAGAAGCGCATTCCGCAGAGATGAATCCTCCTCAACAAGATACCTATACTTGTGCACCCCGGAAGGCAGCACCATCCGCCCTGATCTTGTTCCTTCATAGAACGGATCCCTTTGCAATATGTTCGCTTTAACAACAATCGAACTTTTGTGGAATCCAGTTGGCTTCCTTGCTCTTGCAATACAACGCATGCTAGTAGACGATTGACACTTGGTTTTATCGCCTCCAGTTTCTCCGCAGGATCTATCTAGCCTTATTGATGCATTTGTAAGTTTTTAATGTTGACTGCATGACATCGTTTGTGGTTCTCAGTTTCGTTTGTATCATTTTGTTTCCCTTCACCTTTTGGATGATGTGTTTCCCATTACTCAGCGAATTAACCTGTTATTTTTCCCTAGCCAGTACCATACTTCTCATCCCCAACTTCTCACGATTCAGAGGTCTGTTGCACCTGACTCTGAAACGTTCATCGAAAAGCATGTTGACAGTGTGTTTCTCAGACCACACAGCGGTTCATGTCGCATGCCTGAGGGGTCATGCTATGGGCACGTAATCAAGTAGAATGAACTCGCATTGGACTTGGTGTGAGAAGCATGGTTACTGTTTTTTTAATCCCTCATAATTACATCTCACTGATTGACGCATGCCTACTCTCCAGCCCTCCTTGCAGGATTCTTCGATCGTACCCATCATCCCCGATTATGCTAATCGGGAACCGTCTGCTTACAACTCGGAGCACACCAACTCTGTCCTCGAACAACACATGGTTCTACAGCCACGTGTGGATTCGCTTCATTCATGTCCGTCACCTCCTTCGGAATCCTCTTCTCAGTTGATCACTTCTAACGTGGGCCTACCACACAACGCTTCACCCCTACCTCTACGGAAAAATGGCAGTAATACAAGTACGTTTTGCTCGAGATCTAAATGTTGCCTGGATGTTGTTTTGTGATACTTTTATCACGTAGTGCCAGTTGTGCGAATTTTCGAGTTCGTCTTTTATTGATTCAGATTATATCTTATTGGCAGCCAGTTCTTATTCTAGGCAAATACTTGGGTATGTGTCTATTGGTGTGCTTGAAACTTGTGCATGGATGTGTTACGATGGTCCCCCAACATAACTGCCCGGAGTTGGATATGTGATGTGCATCTCTCTGCAGTTGGACACCCATAGCTCATTTTAGGGAGGAGCGTTTGATGCATAGGATGTGGCTTGTTTTTTTGTTTCAGGGGTTGGTGGTTGCGGGACTTTGTAGAACACATACTCGTATGACTTTCGTCTGAACAATCGTCCTTCCGTCCTGGCGTAATTATTCTGGTGAGTCCACACCAAAGCGAGGAAGCACTGAACTCGAGTTTCGCTTTTATTAGAGCTCATCAGCAGTGCATATCCAGTGGCCGTGCCGGGGTTTGAACTCCGCACATCTGACATGCGAGGCGAGCGTGTTACCACTACTCCACCAGCACAGGCTGGACGCATCCGAATTTTTACGTCTGAACAGGTGAACATGTTCGCGCTTGAGTAATGTGAGGGGAACGCCCGACGGCTCGAACGACGACTCAGTAACATACCTTGGTTATGTCGTCCAACTGGCCTGCCATTTAGGAATTCCCAGCCAGGTAGTGCCACAGACGCTTGAAACCTGCTGGACACATTTTGGTAACCTTTTCCCTTCATTAACAGCGAAAGAATTCGTTTGACTGAGCTTATCAGGATTTGATTATGATTCAGCTTTTGATATTGTTTTTGTGCTTTCTTTAAACTGACTAATATTGGCCAGCCCATGAGAGTAGCGACGCCACTACCATGGAGAACCCAAAACAGTCCATCATTCACGACTCGGTGTGCAATCCCTACAAAGAGAGAACAACCCCCGCCACCAAGTAGAGGCGAAAACTAACCCATCATTTATGGTAGAGTACTGAATCGTATATAGCCTTTAGCCAACGTAAACTGAGAGACCTGGTCGATGTGTATATCGTGATCTAGAGGAAGTAGGCGTAAGCGTGTGGACTTAGTGCCGCTACATCAAACGTTGTCAGTTTTTCACCTGTTTTTTCTTTCCTCCTTGCAGATTCGGGTGTTAGTCCACTTTTCACGAAGTCGCAATCGTCACCCGTCTTCGAAGAACGGATTTTGTATCCGTCCCCAATTGTGGAGCCACGAAAACCCGCAACATCAGTTGACTCAGGGTCAGCTGACGCGTCCACATCAAAGGAATCTCCATGCCAACAGGACACAAGTGATGCACAGCCTATCCGCAGGACGCGGCAGACTAATACAACGCGTCGTTTGACAATCGATCGACCGGAATGCAACGAGGAGCTCACAGAGACAATACATTTCGTCCGTAAACGCGCTTATGCTTCCGCTCGTTATTCCAGTAAGACTGATCAGTTTCTAGGGTTATCGCCAAAGTCGTCGGTGAGTAACGACGTTTCCGCGAATTCCCCTTGTCAACTCTTGCCGGCTGCGCCCCAGCACACATCTCCCGGTAGTGCTTACGTAATCGAGCCGCGTATTACCCACCTTCCTGGTCGCCGCAGTAGTGGCAGAACACACACAGCCATGGCGAAACCCTTTCCTTCTCCTTCGACCCACACCAGCCCGAGTGGACTGAAACTGGCTGAGTGTCCGCTCTCTTTGTCCCAATCCACGGACGGCCTGTCTAGTCCATCTACTGATGCGCATCTACGATTGTCCCCAGAAAGAGACCCAATTTCTTTAGACAGTATTGATAGATCAGTGACAATAAGTGAGTTAGCTTGCATGCACGATTTTTAAACCGACTTCCGCTCACAGGGGCATCCGTACCGTTCAATGGTCAAGTGTATTTTGGCCTGACATGTTTCATCAAAATGCGACAGACAGGTTTTAGAACAACTGATCCCGTCGAATCGTTGGATTTTTCAAATTTTCAACTCATTGGATATTGGCGGTGTCAACATTCAGCCTATGTTGAGTGCCCTAGATGTTAACAATTCATCTGCAGTGTGTCGTTTTATTTACTGGACAATAAATTTATGGCTGAACGGACGTAGGAATACACACAAGAGGCGTTATATTGAGAAATTCTTGGTCGAACGTTTTAGGGGAGAATATCTTGGCCAGTTTCTTCGGGTAGGGTTCAGAGAAAACCAGAAGTTTACTGCGAGTGCCTCACGGCAATGCACAACAGAGGTTACCGAGGATCATATGTTACCAGGTAACATAAAAGCTCTTCACTCGGCATCTAAGGTCTAAACGTTTCCAGTCAGTGTGCTTAATTCCTGCTCGTTTGATGTGCACAAACGTGTGTATGTAGGGTGGGGCTGTTGGGTCTCTAGAGTGCATTTGAATTACAGAGTCATGGACCAGTTCCCATATTATCCTATCACGATTGGAACAAGGTGCTGTTCAACGCTGATGGGTCGGTTTGTTACTGATACAACAGTCGAGTATCTTATTCGGTTCGGAAACTATTTCTGTGCTGGACGAACGCCATCCGGTCAGACAGCGCAGCAGTTAATGCGCGACTTACTGACCGGGAGGTCCGTCATTCGATCCCAACCATGGCATCTCGACTGTTCCTGTTTAGGTTTAGGCAGCCTTTAACAGTATCTCAGCCCTCGTACTTCCTTGGGTTAGTGTGACAGCTAGGCCCCGAAGGGTGTTACGGTTTCCCACTGCCAGTTCCTACATTGGAATACCTGACGACCAACTTGGTCAATTTTTGTACGAAGGACAATTCGGTAAGAACTGTTGAAATGCGCATCCGTACTAGACGAGAACATAGTTTTCCTCCGGGATGCTTGATCCTACGGACTGTTGCACACATATACAGACATGAACCCACTAAAAAAACGCTTGAGGTATAATGACAAGGTCTGCACATGGCTGAAACAGGCTCCCAGGCATCGTGGGTGGTGCGAAAGGAGAGGTTTGATAAAATTGTGAATAAGCCATTTGTTTTTGTACTGGATAATAAAAGGCATCGCAAAAACTGAAGTGCGCTGTTTTTTTCTTCGGATTTTCTACTAGGCCTACTGGCAGGTAAGATGCTGAATGAGGACTTTCCGTACCAAAATTAATGATAAATTCGGCGAGTGGCTGCCTTGGCCATGGTGTTTTGAAAAGTTGACGGTTCCAACTAGCGAAATATACTCATTTGCAATTTGGCTTCAAGTAAAACATAAGGTTGACGGAAACTCGGGGACTGGGCCCACCTGATGAGCCCTAAAAAGGGCGAAACCGGTCGTGGGCTGTCGAAGAATTTTCAGCAACCTTATGAGTAGTGTATTGACGGTTCCAAGTTTCGAACAAAAGTAGAGAAAGTCAAGAGGAATGACTGGCCTTAATAGCATTTGGCATGCAATAAAGCAATAATTGAACTTTTCCAGAATCAAGTACTAGCTGTCCGCTCGTTGATCGTCTCGCCCATTGAATCAACTGAACACTATTCACAGGTCACAAACGCAATGTGGCAACAGTCTTCTTAGTGTCTGGGAGTTCAATTCAAGTTCAACCAGATTGGTGTTTATGAGTGCTTTCTGGATTAGAAAAACGTCCTCACGCGGTTCACCGACCCATCGTCGGAAGCTTGCCCTTGACGGCTACAGTAGTGCAAAGTGGGTAGATTTGACATATCTTTGTATTTGTTGTGGCATTCTGTTTTAGCCTACTACCATTTCTAACTTTGTCCTTTGTCTGATTACTATTATTTATGTCAACGTACTTGTCAAGACTTGTTCTCCGAGCGAACGTTTATTAGATTTATTTCAATAGAGGATTGCTGTTTACGCAACAGTTGACCGGTTGAGCGTATTCGGTTTTGTTGCTTCCATTTCACGGGATGGAGTCTGTTGATCTTGTGTGTGTGTGTGTGTGTGTGTGTGTGTGTGTGTGGAAGTCGTGTACTGGTCGCATCACCTTTGGTATCGTCCCAAATGGACTGAAAGGTTCGCCCGATTGCCTCCTTGGACGAGGCATTGCTGTAACCTAGACCAGGAGATGCCTCTGTGAGCACAAACTGTTGTAAATGATTCGCATTAACTGCAAGTCTTGTGCGGTTTTGCCCTGTTCTATTGTCTTTCTTTCGTACCTTGTCACAGGCATGGAGTGCCGTGATACCGGTCAAAACAGTGGCAATGGCGGACAGGAACTCATGCGGAATCCAAATGGTCCACTTCTGTCCACGAATGGTCAGTCGAAACAGTTAACTGCTTCGAGACCCAACGGAACACACAACAACGATGGGTTGGACGTCCCGCTCGCGTCCACAACTGAGCGGTTTACACTGAACAGTCACGGTGGTAATTTCGCTACTTCAGATAACCCATGGGTGAAAGCTGGAGAAGCCTACCAGGAGATTGAAGCAGCCAATCAGGAACTCGCAAGAAGATTTATCAACCAAAGTGTTGAGGCGGACTTGGTGGATAGTCAGCGCGGGTTACTGATGTGTGACACACTTCATGGTATCGAACGAGGCCAACAGAACAAAGAGAACCGATTAGCTCTTCCGAGTTACGAGGCGTGGTTGGCGTCGGAAATCTGGTACACGTAAGTTGCAACAGTTGTGCTTTTCGCATAGCCTGAATTTAAACAGTCGATTTCACCACGCAATCACAACATCCATTGCGCTACTTTCTGTTTCGCAATGAGTAAAAACTCAGCCTTTGTTGTGTCAAGGTATTTTCCCCCACCATATTCTATGCTACTTTGGGTGCACGGTTAGCACAGGCTTCATTTTGACGGGCGCTTCCTTCGGAGAACCATGTTACAAGCCCCCTCGGTTTTTACTGAGTCCCGTAAAGTCTTCATTTTCCAATTAAAAAGTAATTCACGCTCCAGCTTGTCCGAAGTAGGGTTGCAAACGGCGTTCAATCAACAGGTTGAACGTTCAGTTAGGTTTGTCCGAACAAACTAGTTGCTATGTACGTTTGCGTCCAAGCTGATGCGTTTCACGTGATGATGCGTGTTTCTGCGATTAACTTACGCGTTTCCGATCAGTCTACATCATTCCCCCTCTGAGGCCGGATTTTTGTCGTTCGCACAAATCATGGTAGCAAACGTTTGTGCCGCCCACGAAGTGGTTGCATCCTGTCGAGGAGTGGTGCATAACATTTCTTCCGTATGATAGTCGCTTCGGACTGACACTTCACCAGCATTAGAGGAGCTTGTTACAACCTTGAAAATCAGACCCTTGTTATTTGTAGTCCGTATTGACATAAAGTTTGGTGAGCGGGATGCCTCAGATGGGATTCATCAGCTCGAAAATTTGGCTAGTTTGTGAAGGAACTACATTTGAAATTATGGTATGGGTTTTATAAAGTGTGCTCAACCAACCTTAGCTGTTCTCATAAATAGCATGATATCGTTTTTGTTGCGTTTCCCCTTTCTTTTGTAGTTCTAAGCCTCAACGTGCTCCGTTTTTACAACGCGTTCCCCTAGTCCACTCTCCTGCGGTCGATTCTGCGAAGGGAGCCTCTCTACATGGGACACCAAGCCGTCTCTGGTCTCGGAGTCAGCGTACCGATACGGTAAATGTTTGATGGGTTTTCTCAAGTGCTAGATAGCTTGTTGGCTTCGAGGAATGCGTGCCATTCACGTTGCATGGTAGATTTCAGCCTCCTTTCACCTTTCGTATGAGTCGTTCAGTCCTATGGCAAGCCTGTACTAATACGTGGCCTGTGTAAATTCTCTCTATGCACGCATTACTATCCCTGCTCAACTGAATTCTAGGCAAGTGCATACCATACAATCTAAATAGGCTGCATAGACTTCATGTCTTTTTGCCATTCATCCTCACCGACAGCAACGCCGCATGAGAATACTAGTGCTTCATTGCTTTAGAATGGAGAGAAAGAAAGAAATGGGGAAGAGAGGGGGGCCCAATGTTAGCTTAACACAAACATCCTAGGTGTGTCCTCCTACACCACTCAGTCGGACAATCTGGATGGAGATTAACAGTATGAATTCCACTGACATTGGTTACCCGTCATATCGTTCATTGTCTCCAACCAAGCACAGGGGGGGGGTCACCTGGACCACATCCTGGAAAGCGAACATCACCGACGGCACCCAAACTTTTTGTAACATCCTTCATTTCGCGGCAAATCTCGCCGCAGCGCAACAATACAGACCATACCGCAGTCAGATACACGCGTCCTTTCAGATCAAGTGAGATGCCTGTTTGACTTCACAGGTGACGCACTTCTGGCCTCTGAGATTCGTGCGTTGACTTCGTATGTCACACTACTGAGAGAGCTAATGCAACCTCCGGGATACGCATAGTGTTCCACAAACTCAAATGTCGCCACTTAAAGCCTCAGGTGCACTTTGTGGGCACGAAGCACATGACGACGTAGAAGCAAAGATATGGTTACAATGGGGTTCAAGCTAATTCCACTGTGTTTGCCACACTTACTGCGAGGACCATTTTTGAGAATATAAAAACTCCTGTCGACTTAGCCTAGATTGTTGGGATGGTCTCTTTCTCCTAGTCAGAGGCAAATAAGTTGGACAAGCAACGACTAAGGATCCCACCTCCCTCTTTGGACAGAGCAAGTGGGAGTACGTCAGGACCGTCAGCTAGGTGACGCTTGGGAGACAATAGGTATCCGCTTATTTCTAAAGCCGTAGGGAGTTCCAAGTTCAGTGTCCAAGGCTGAGTTGCCGATTGGGAATCCGGCTGAGCAACTGCAAGTGGCCAGTTGAATTTGTCTTGAAAGTGTTCATGCTCTGTTCATATTCTGAAAGATTCATCCGGGCGGTTGTTACTTGTGATTGTTTCGCTCACCGGAAGCTTGTTTTGACCCGTTGCGCGTATCAGTTGCAACAGTTCGCGCACTTTCCAAAGGTTTCACGCCCGTCATTTCCGCTTTCTGGATTCACCGAGATTCTCTATCCGCGTAGATGCTCTTTTTCACCTGAAATCTAACAGTTCGTCGAGCGGTATTGTATGCTTGACCAAATTAAGGGTGTCGCTCGTGACCCAGTGCCTAGGTCTAGTGCGTTGAGCCATTCCACAAGCGGAGCTCCCCGAATCCTGCAGGGTTGCGGACAGTACCCTGCAGTAAGAATCAACATCAGATGATGTCTTGTCGGAAAGGGACTTCGTTCGGTGGTTTCGGTAGACTTGTCTCATATGAGGGTTTGCGAGCTTCTCAATGGCCAGGAGAGGTGTGGGCATCTTTTGTGTTCCTGAAAATCGCAACGGGAAGCAGAAGCGAACAAGCGCATGATCCGAATCCAGACAGGTGTACCAGAACGACCGACAGTCAGTAAGTGACCCACGACCCCTATTGATAATGGCGATGTGGTCTATCTGTGTTGGAGGTTGGCTCGCATGCGGGGAGCGCCGTGTGATTAACGGGTTTGGTTATTTCTGAAGTCAGTACTGCGAAGGAACAGTTTATGGTCAGCTGCTAACTGCAGCAGGCGTTCGCCGTTGTCCGTGCATTTCAAGGCGACCACCCAGCTGAGCCTCAGCAGCACTAAGCCTACCTACTCGTATGTTCATATCTGTGGAAGGAAGAACAATATCTGAGCCCTTAGGCCGTCTCCACAAGGCGCTCAAGGCATGTCTTTGATAAAAAAGATAATCGTTCAGCTGTAACACCCTTTTTGTGCCCAGCTGCCATGCCACCCGTAGGATGCACGAGAGCTTATATACTGCCAGGTTGCCGAAGCCTAGACAGAGGAAGATGTCTTTGAGTGTATGAGAGCTATAATCTGTTGAGGCGTAAGTGACCAACTGCTTTCCAGGTCGGTGGCGTGGATTAATCGAACCCCAGCGTAACTAGCGTCGTTTGCTTCTGGATCACCGTTGCGGTCGAGTCAGCTGTGGATTTTGGAGCTAGTGGCGTTCTTGTCACTCGTTGTCCTTGAAATTCGGATTATTCTTTGGAACGAACGATCATCCGTTTTGTTGGCCTTTCGAGCTCTATGCCTTTTCCATGCTTGGATGTCCAGGTGTTACTGAGTTGTTTCCACATGAAGCTATGTTGTTCCAAGAGAATGCTCGTCTATCGTCGGGAGATCCGACCTTCCACGTCGTTAGAATACTCTCGTGATTTATATTGGGGTGCCTTATGAAATTTACCAGAACTTCTTCATATGAAAAGGTATAAAGTTGTTCTCTACGAGCAGCATTCTGATATTGAAGTGATTGATCAGCTTCCTGGACTAGCGACACCAGAAATGCTTCATCGTAACTTGTTTCTGGCTACTGATCTGTTTTGACTATCCATCAGTCCATGCTTCACGATGTGCTTCCACTCTCAATGGTTTCGATATCCTCTCAAGATAACTAGGTGGTCAAAGCACGAATTTATTGAGCGGGAGGTCCGTTTTTCGAATCCAACCTCAGCATCCCGACTGCTTCTGTCTAGGCTCGGGCAACCTGGTAGTATCTCATCCCTCGTGCTTCCTTCGGGTGGCATGATAGCTAGGCACCGGAAGGATGTTACAGCTGAGCGACCATACTTCTCAATTTCTAATTGCTTATCCTGGTGGAATGGCCGTTTCCTCTCTCGTGAATATACTTCCTCGGTCACTTCCCCCGGAACTTGCGCACCTTCTGTGTATACGTTTTCTACCTTTTTCTGAGTGGACAAAGCGTGAACAGACTGACTAGAGTGTCACGTGTCCATGTTACATGTTACAGCTCGACTCTGAACAATATTCTAATGGCTATCGTTTTGAAGAAACGTAGCGTTCATTTCTGTAACTTCGCGAGGCGTGGCAGGAGTCGCCATGCTTCCAGTCCCCTTTTGGACCTTTCTACGCAGTTTTTTATCCACCTATCCTGGAAATTTGTTTTAACCCTGGAATTGTCCAACTTCTTTAAACATACAGTGACTAACAAAAACAACCGATCAGCGCGTTTCTTTCTAATCATCCCTATGGTGGACGGACACAAAAAACGAAGTGTCCATATGAATCTGAAGGACATCGTTTGGAATGAATACATCAAGGCTTCCCTCACGTTAGGCTTAGAGGTGGACTGGAAAGCATTTACTGTGGCCGCGATATTCCGTGGAAGGACCTGTCTTTTGCGAATACAAACCGGAAGTGGCAACCAATGTACCGAGATGTTCTTACGTTTTTTTGGAGGATGTGTCCGTAGAACGGCTTTTGTTTCTTGGTGCTTCTGTGTAACTAAACGGTGAATGTTGAGAGCAGTTGAACTCATCGTCCCATTCACAGTGACATTCTCCTACACGCACCCTTGGGCAATTGGAAATAATTGTCTTTGCTAAAGACAGAGTTCATCTCCGGGGCAGAGCGAACAGAGATTAGGGGGATACAGTGCATCGGCGTGTATGAATAATCTCTCAACCTTAACTCATTTCAGTAAATGCCCAAGCGCACTTCTCTTCGACTGAATCTTCACAGATTTTGTAGGTTCAGATATATATCTCTCACACCCCTGCTTATCAACTCTGTTTTATCTGATGTCGAGTGTTTGATATTTCCCTGCAGACGGTGATGTATTTGTCTTGTGCACAATAAATCTCAAACTTGCGAGAGTCCAGGGGTGAAGGCTTGAGCTACTGACCACGAAGTTTGTTGTTCTAAAATACTCCTGGCTTTGACTGCTTCGTCTGTGCTCTAGAATCTCAGGAATATCCAGTTCTCGAACTGAATAGCGAAAGGGCATCACGGCTGAATGATTTGATGTCTTGAATCCAGAGACTGTGCACCTACGTTACACTGTTTCACCAGCACTCGACTGTGTGCTTTTGATGACTCAGCGGACGCAAGAAACGATTTGTATGGTTTCTTCGGTGCAGGCGCTGCTAATTGATAAGCAATGCCACTGAACTAAAGTGTGGTAGTTAAATCACAGAGTAGTCATGTTGACGTTATTTGAAATCTGATATGGCTCTCATTCCAAACATCACGGTTCGTCGGAGCCTAGTGTTTCGTGCGTTCTTCAAGCAGGGGGTTACTCCACGTGACATGTCTACCCTACCGGGCGGTGATTGGCATGTGGTAACAAACCCGGCAAGCGATGTGATCGGCTGATGACGAATCCAGCTGACAGGGCGCAAATAGAAAAACACACGTAAGTATGCTAAATTCTCGGCATCAAATTCGTTGAAGAATTAATGATAAAATCTATTTTTGGCGCAAAAATAGCACAAAAACACGTGATCAAGTATTTTTTTCTGCTACTCCATCAAGAAATGCAAACGTTTTGCACAACACGGTCAGCTGACATTCATGTCTGCTACCAACTGCTTCATACTACGTATGCTTATTACCAAATAGAAGGCGTCGAACAACTGGCTGTCGTTTCCTGGATTTGAAATGCTTCTGTCTATCCTACTTGCTCAATGATACATGTCGTGCTATTATTTCCACTTAACGATCGATTGGTTTAACACCGTTCATTCTGAAACGAGACCGAGGATTGCCAAACAGATTACCAAACAGATCAGTCGACCATAAAATCCCTATGAATTTTAAAGACGGGTGCAAAGTTGCCCGTGGATAGCGACTAACCAATCAGCGAAGTTGTGTACGTGAGTGGAAGGCATGGTATGTACTCCGCTGGGTAGGTGGTTGACTGTTTCGATTGTTACAGACGACAGTTGGGCGATAATCGGATAAGACTGGCTGGTGCGAGATGCCTCAGTGGTTAGATCGCGAATTTACTCACCAGAAGGTCCGTTGTTCGAACCCGACCTCTGCCTCTCGACTTCCCCTGTCTAGGCTTGGGCAACCTGACAGTATCCCAGCCCTCGTGCTTCCTTCTGGTGGCACGGCTGTTAGGCACCGAAAGGGTGCTACAGCTGAACGATTTTTTTAAGACTGAACACATCAAGGCGTGTTTTCAACAACAGTCTCAGCAGGGCTTCTTTGAGTCCAACTCCCAGTGGCCGCAAACTAAAAGAAAACTGTGAGTAAGTAGTACTGTACGATTCCAGATAGCGTAAATATAGGAAGTCGTATCACTAGTTGTTATAATTTCAAAATCGCACTAGACATAGCTACAGCACTGTTTTTCCAATAGTCTTTCGTCTGAACAACTGGAATTTATTCAACACTCACCTCCATGCATTGTTTTTTTTTACACTACACAGTGTTGCCACTTGTTCTACCCCCTCGTTCTCGAACTTCGTAGCTTAAGGGAATGGTAATCACAAAGCCATCAAGTTGTCTCTGATGCGCAAGTCAGCTGTAGTTTTTCGCTTATGTTGATCCGATCTATGCTTTCCAAAAACTGTTCTGATAATGAATATGTGGGTGAGTATTGCGACTTTGTAGTTTTACCACATGTAGGTTCCAATCTCATATCGACGAAGTCTTTCATCAGCAAACACTTTCAAAGCTCTTGCGTATTATTCGCATGCTTGCCACAAGATTTATGTCTATCAATCGATGACTTCAATCTAGGCTCTTCATCGGTCTTAAACCGTGTACAGACGTCGCAACCGTCCGGGCTGTACATCTACCGGCCGAAGTATTGTATTGCGAACGAAGGTTAAGGTTCAACAGCCTTCCATTTTTCGCCTGGTTATCCTGCAAAAGACTAAACTCCACGATTTACAAATGCCACCCTCTACAAATACTGTCCTGAAGTTCAAAGCCCAAGTTATCCTTTCACACTCAAATCAAAACATAGAGAAAACATTCGCAAACTTATGTTGGCTGAATTTTCTGCAATACATCAAAGCCAGTGTTTGTCAATAAGTATACTTGACTTTGATGAACTGGATGTTGATGCGTCAGCTGTACATTGCTGAGCGTTGAAGATGAATATGCTTCAGGTTGCCGAAGCATTTCATTGGCTAACTGCTGGCATTGTCGCTTCGTAGTTGTATGCATGCGTTTGTATTTTTTCTTGACACAACGCTACTTATAAGGTTGCTGTAGACCTTAGACAACCCACTACCGGTTTCGACCGTTTTGGGGCTCAACATGTAGGTACATTCCCCGAGTTCCCATCGACTCTAGTCTATATTTGGGAACCATATTGTACGCAAGTGGCGAAATACATTCGTTTGCTCGAGATAGCTCATTGGTTAAGACGCGAATTCAACCCTGGCATCTCGACTGCTCGTCTCTAGGCTTGGTCATATTGACTGTAGCTCAGTCCTCAAGCCTCTTTCAGGTGGGATGGTAGCTAGGCACCGAAAGTGTGTTACATCTGAACGATTATTATTTATTATTGCTTGCAAATTAATCCCAAGTTTGCAGGGGGCTCAGCTGAATCCCCGCGTTTATGATATTCTTCAACCGAATATACCGCACAAAGACCGCCTCATGTTTCACTTGAAATGAAGAATTCAATTCGGGCTTCAACTAAATTTTCCGATAAAATCAACTTTATTTGCTTATGGGGGTTCTGTGTGCTTCCAGTGCAACGCCGTCTATGTTCCTGTAGCCAATTTTTTCAACGCACGCGTTTTCGTGAACAACGCTGGGTGTTCTATGTCTTTATCAATGTGTTGTACACAGTGGTGTTCAGCTGTAGCACCCTTTCGGTGCTTAACTGCCATGCCACCGGAAGGAAGCACGAGAGCTGGGATATTGCCAGGTTGCCCAAGCCTAGACAGGGGAAGTCGAGAGGCAAAGGTTGGGTTCGAACCACGGACCTTCCGGTCGTTAAATTCGCGCTCTAACCACTGAGCCATCTCGCCTAGTACACAGTGATGTTCCGTATATCAATACCATGCTCGTCTATTTTAATTAATGCTCATACTTTGTAACGAACACATAGTACTCCAGTAAATTAATAACATTATTCCATCTCGGACATTCGTAACAACAATTTATTGTCGGTTTTTGTGGATTGCGCGACATACCATCGGAGTCCGCAAAGAAATTAGATATGCTCCAAAGGAGAGATTCGCGGATAACAGGGGACTTGAAGCAATGTAGTTTGCGTCTATTTCGAGCATGCAATTAGCGTAGGAACGGAATGGCTATGCACTGAAGCCAATAACTGGTACTCTGCTGAGCCCACTAGGGCGAACTCATCCGGAAAGATAGCAGATGCCAACGTGACTGAGGTGGATTGTTGTGCTGTGGGTCTTTACCACCGTGTCACAGTCTGACCTCTGGCCAATTCGCCCTGTACTTCATTGGGTAAAAGGGACTGTGCGGGACTTATCGGATCACCTGGCCAATTCAGACCTATCTGGAGTTCATAGACATCAAGGTTCATGCTATAATCAATCGACAACGCTTCTAATCTACGCCAGCTCCACATCTCGTACTCCACTTCTAATGCACTCTTTTAGGTTTTCCATACCATAGTTGCTTTCTTATATATTACTGTTCTTTTGATTCCTTAGATTCGTGACTTGTCCGGTTCCTTCTTCTCACGGCAATGTCTGTGCCGAATATTGACAATTGATGGATCGGTAAGTTCTCATTGGTGTTTATCCTTATAAATGGCCTCGGAGTATGCTCTTGTGGCTTTGTGGCAATCGCCTTCCTGAATTTCTGAAAGTAGAGTTGCTCACCGATGAAGAGACCATCGTTTTCCGAAAGGGACTACTTCCCTCAGTTGTTCTCTCCATCAGGGATGGCTCCATAAAACGCATATCTTTTCTACCATCCAAACCGTACACTTCACACACCCAGTACCGAAACCGTCATCTTCCTATGGTGTCCGTTTTTTGCGGTCTTGGTTCGATAACTATCTGGCTTATTTGGTAGCTATTCTAGCATCCCACTGTTCCTGTCCTCCTAGGATCAGTCTGTCCCTCCTTTCTCGACATCCACTGCGTGCTCCCATCTTCATTTTAAGCTGACCAAGTCGTATCAGTGGAAGGCGTACTACATGTGCATTGGAGGCAACGAGGTCCGATTTGTCAAGTCTTCATGGGCCTATCTTAGCTCTGGACGTAACGCAAGGGTAAGTTGGAGAAAACATTTTTCATCCTGTCATGCCTGTCGCCCGATTCCCTATTAGAGATAACTTGTGTATGCACTGCGCCCGCCCTATAGCTGCCTATGTAAGAAGCCTTCAAAGCTGGTTTCGCTAAAGAAGCTCAAAATGATCAAATTGACTATAGTAGGGAGAAATGTTTTGATTTCTAGAGTTGTACAGTGTTCGGCCTCAGCTTCCAATTGCAACATTTAGCCTGGTGGTTCTCTACCAGACCTACCAGGCTTGCGCAAACTTTACCAGATACAACAGTACACATCTCATCATGGCTTTCTGATCAAAACTTACTCTTTCTGAGTGGCACTGTCGGGTGTTAAAATGGATGGATTAGAAATGTATCTAAACCCGTTTCCTCCGTGCCATCTAATATTCGAACGACATTTTCACTACACAGAAACCATGGAAATGAAGGAAAGGACGGGGCTGGTTGTTGAACCATCTCCGGAAAAAGGCGAACAGAACAGCAAATAAAAACTGTTCGAAATGAGTCAGAAATAGGAGTTTAAGGGGGCAGGAGTTTGTAACTTTGGTCACCATGAGGATGGAATACGTCGAACGAAGTTCAGTGCGACCACCGGGTTGATTAAATCGAGAGAAAATAATGGTAGCATACGTAGCCCGTCAACCACTAAGTCCTGTCGGCGTAAAAGAGTTCGTAGGTTGTGATGAGTGTTGCTCAATGGGATAGGTCTTCTGATCCTGTATACCATCCAATAAGCCGAAGAGAGGCCGACGAGGCCTCTTCTAACATACATCCACTTTCGTAGCGTTGGATTTACTTGGGCTTTGAAGGATATATACAGTGAGTTCAAAGGTGAGGGCTTCCTGCGACGAAAAGCGAAACCAACACTTGTGGCTTACGGACTCAGTTTGATCAAACTTGGAAAGCGTATGTGAGGAACACAGACCCACAAAGGACAATGTAATCTTGAGCGAAATGTGTGGTAGTGTTAGGGCGCGGGTGTAAGGAATGACAGGGATCGATTGTTCGGGAAAATTTCTCCTGTATTTTAGTTCATTTCGTTCGTCAGTATCCAGACGGTCTGAGCTGGAATGCTAAGACTAAAGTAAGATGCAGCCGATGATTTGTCCCCAGATGGTTTGTGCTGGCATCGAACAACTCCCATAAATGACTAAAAGTAACCAAAGTGTAATATTACAGTTACTGTTACCGTCATGTTACCGTGCAAATTTTTCAGAAATGTTGATCTCTGATGAGTCTGTATCAGTCTCTCTGCGTGCTGCAGGTAGGTAGACCCACCAAGACACCGACCTTTTTCTCAGGATTTCCTTCCCCATGTGGGGGAATTCGGAATTTTACATCTTGGAATCTTGGGACTACGATACAACCTCCTTTTTCACATGATTTATTGCAAACTGGTCTAACCCTCTGTTCATCTAATCCTCTCTGAATGTGTACCTCTTTTCGTTGTATCTATCAGTTGACCACCATTTTTCAGACTTCCAGAGCAGCTCCCGTCAAAACAGCTATCAAGAATGCCGACCAAACGGGGCAATCGGATGACCCAGCCTCTTTGGATTCAACGTGGGATCAAACGTCATTATCCGATAGGGATGCTGGAATATCAGATACCTCTCAGTTCTCGCATACGGCCACTGAAGAACAAGAGCAGAGGCGACCCAACCCACCAAGGCTATCAGCATCCTGCATCCTCCTACCCATAAAAGGCTTAGTTTGGGTTCAAGAAGACTTACCACCTGACTTTCCCGAATGGTCGCCTATGGGATCTGTCTCACATGCGACACGCCGAAAGCCTGCTAATCCTGCACCTGCCGTCACACGGGATTATATGGATCCGTCGAAGTCCGGAATATCCCGTTCTGATAGCTCCGTGAAACGTCCCGAGCTAAGTGAGCCGACGGAACTGAATGTCAGAAATTCGCTGCGGTGTTATCGCTTTGCGCATCCGTCTATGGGTGTCGAGCTTCTATATGTGTTTCCTGATGAAAGCGCTGCAATGGCTTGTCTCAAACTCTGTGAGGTAACTTTCCGCGTTCGATATTTCATTGATTTTTTATGTAGTACTCGCCCCGCTACGTTCTCCATGAGAATACTTATTTTGTATGCTTGTTTTGTGAGCTCCTTTCTTTCGTGTTTGTTGGAAACATTTGGAAAATACTCAAATGCCCTAACAATGGGGAGCTGCTTCCTTGCAGGGTGACCCAGCAGTAGGAATTCGCATTTCTGAATGCTTGTGAGGTACTCCGCAAAACGAATGGTCATAATTTCTCCAGTTATACGTATCCATACAATGTAATAACGGTAATGCCTCCGCTCGGTTCTCGGCCTGAACCCTCCAAGCTAGCGTTTTCCGCAGAACTACCAAGGATGCACAACGTATATTAGACGCTCAAAGCCAGATCAAACACATATACAACGCGTTGCACTTAAAGTGTAAAAGTGGACAACGTTCTGGAAATTTCGATGCCTTCTTTACGTGACATTGGTGACCAGTATTCGGTGGATACTGAATCGTGATTTGCTGTTTGGTCCACACCTTCGGCCAATCAGGGCTCGCCATGATGCTGGACAGGCGAGCGGCACAATCTTCTTGCTAATCGCTTGCGGATTAGGCTTCTTGGCCGTAGCAGTGTCAAAGCGCTTTTGGTGCGCGATTTCGCGTAGCTTCGTAGTCGGGGATTCACTTGCGGTGGCCTCACTGGTTTGTGCATCCTGTCTGTCCACGTTGCGGTCGTAATGCATTCTCGGGTTGGGCGTCCGACGGAGCAGCCGATAGATTTTCTGCATGTTGCCGAGATCTCTAGGCTCAACTGACTTGGTCGGGAGGATAGGATCTGCGCATTTGTCGGCCGGATTTAGTTTGTGCGCCGGATCCATCCGGCTGAATCAACTTAAATCTCGTACAGCACTTTGCCTGGCCTGCAAAGAATGTGTCCTGGAATCCACTTAGGGTGTCTGCTGCTGTAGTCGCGAACCAGCAATCTCTGACCTTCGCTGAAGGAGCGCGCGGTTGCGCCGTGATGCCACTTGAACTGTTCCTATATTCTCACTGTTGTGTTGCTCTGACTCAATTGTCTTTTCTGTGGCCGGCTAGTGTCATGCGGTGTTCGAAGTTTCCATCGGAGCAGTGCCTCCTGGTGAGATCATCAAGCGAATTGAGGAATTTCGCCTAACACATAGTCTATCCGTTTGAAACACGGCAGTCGTATACATACAGTGGCTTGCTTATCTTACGGCAAATGAGTCCTGTGAGAGAATGAGTGGTGTTAGACATGCCTCATACAGCAATCCCCCGGAAAAGGATTGCGATGGAGAGAGGCTTTTTGACCTATTCAAACAACAGTGGCCTCTGTTCGGAAGGCGAGTGCCAGCTACGTGGCCTCTCCTTGGATGGCTTTCTCTCTTGGGGTGGCTAATCAATACACGGATTCCACATCAAGCTTCTCCGGCTGGTTTCCCTCCATGTTACTTGATCTTTTCAACTCCAAAGCAGTAACAATCAGTCATACAAATTGATGTTAGAGTAGCCCTTATTCAACTGCATTTTCTGTTCTAAAGGATACACGTGATGTTGAATTCGCTTAGTGCTAATTAGACTGCTTCATCCTTACAACTGGTTTCGATCCATACTTGATGCAGCAGATTTAAAAAAAAATTTCTCATCCATTTCTTCAATGTAATCTTTCAAACGAGTCCCCTCAATTTAGTAATGCAGCAGTGGACCGTGTAACAAGCTCGGTTTCGGCTCGGTTTCCTTCATCGCGAATTAGGAAGACAAGAGGAAACACAGCAACAACAGGAAGCAATGGTCTGATCAGTTCGTTTGTGTGGAATAGCTATAATTATTGACTAATAATTAGTAATAATTAGTATTGAAATCCATAGGTTTACTACAGAAGCACCATTTGCCGCACATCTGGACCGTATGTTTCACGTCATAGCCACCGACGTGTCGTCTTCTGTGGTTCCCATTAGATTAGGTTGCAATGATCCGAGCTTCACTCGTTCTTCCGGTCGTAGACTTCCCACCTTTCAGTCGTTTTCATTCACCACATGGACAAGGAATAGAGCTGGACAGACCTAACACAACTTCGTCTTCCATCAGCCCATTGGTCCCACGTAACTGCCCCATTGTTCCAGGCAGTACCAGTTTTCCACCAGACTCACCCTGCTGCGCTGAAAGCAGACCTCCTTGTCACTGGGATCCGGAGTTATTTGCGATAAAAATCTAAAAATGTGTATTTTCAATGTTTATCCACCTACCGTAATGAATTCTTTGCTATGACCGTTTGGTTGTATGACGTTCGCATGTGCTAGGTTAACCGTCCACACACACCATGATAATCGAATTCGCTTGTTTTTGCCGATTTCCCGACAATATGCGTTCATGAGTAATGAATACAACGCAATGCCGGTTGATTTTGTCGTTGAATGCAGTTCGTCAGGTTTTTTCACGAAGAACCATATAAAGCACGCTTCTGAAAGAGGCCCTTCCGATTCCACAACACCACTCTCCATCGGTCTCGATTTAGTGCGAATTCCCGGGAAAAGAACTGACTTCTCAGGAAAGTCCAAAGGATCCCTTTCTCCGTGGTTTTCTGTCTACGTTGGGATTTTTATATTGCTATAAGTAGGAATGGGCTTGTCCGCCTATTTGTGACCGATCACTTTTCTGTACAAAATAAGCTGGTTAGTTCGTCACGTGGTGTGATCACTGTGGCGTTATTGGGAAATTCGACTTATCGATCAGCTTTTGCGTCATTCTTTGTCATAATATAAGTGACATGAGAGGATAGTCTACCGCTTCGCCTGGGAATAATTGCGGTGTTGAGTCTGTGTGGATTACTGATCTCGGGGAAACCTGGTGATTCATTTAATGTTGAATTCCTTGCTTGATATGTAGGCTTGGGGGCTACACCAGTCCCGTTTAACACGTCTTATCAATTCAGCACCCGTCTTTTGGTGAATTTGGCTTCGAATTTGGATTCTCAGAGTAATTTCCTAATGGGATGAGGATTTATTGAATCTGAGCCAAACGACAAGGAAGCGTTAATTTCATTGAGGAACAAGCACTCGAAACGACGAATGTTTTGATGGGATTACCAGGTTACAATTAATTTCACGACACCTTATTCAACAGCTTGCTGTCGTCATATGTAGTGAGCAAAGACTGATACTACAAGAACAAAGAATATGGGAAAACAACTTTGGCACATTGGAATGGAATCCGTTTAGGCTATTGCTGGTTCGGGTCAGTGATGCGTTTGGTACCCAACTGAACATCCGCTCTGGAAAAGTTTCTGTAATTCTGACTGAAGGTGACTTCATTGTTCCATCTGCCTGCCTGTTTCCACACGTTCATTCATTTATTCGGATGTATCAAACGCAGCTGGTTGCATATTTTTCTCTTCCCTTGACAGATGTCGGGTGGGAAACTGATCCAGCCGAACGCGCTTGATTCGGGTACATCTAAGGATGAAGGTAAATTTTATCTCCACCTGATTTCCATCACCACTTTTATTCCAGTTTCCTATCGTCCCACCCAGAATCCCTATGCTCTGCGGCTATTGACCACCCAAGCATCTCCGACCACCGCGGACTCTAACGAGCGTCGTTACCTGACTTTTGGAAGTGCTTCGGGGAGCATCAGTCTTAGTGACAAGCGACAGCGTCGTACTGGCCCTCGACGTGGTCCGGTGCGTGCCCGGTCAACCGAACGACCGTCCTCTCATAGGCGTGAGGATAGTGAACACAGTCCACGCAGTAAACCTGTTGGTGAGTAATTTCTCCTATTTCTTGCCGATCCGTCTGTTTTCCCCTGTCATTTCATACCCGGCGCTCTGTGCAATGTTATCCAGGTGTTCTTTCATTCGTTCGTAGTTCTGACTGGTTCGTAAAGAATGCGACAGAACACACTTGACATGTCTTACATCACCGAAACATCTAAGTGGCCTACTAACGTTTGTTACTGGCTAAGCACGAGCCAGCTTCGTTAAATTATTTACTTGCATGAGGCTTCAGTCTAGTTGTGCATATCATTAGGGCAGCATAGTAAACATATCAGCTCAACGTGGGTGGGGTATGCTTACGTCCAACCACCGTCTACTCAAGAAAGCGTTGTTTTCCCTTCCAAGCCATTGTTGGTGAAAGTTTCGTGGGGGACGTGTTAGGCGGAATCCACACCGAAACCGCTTTACCGCTCGCAGTTAGGCGCCTCTACGGCCAAGAAGCCTATTCCGATTTGCCAAAAGATTGGACCTCTTGCCGATCCAGCATCAAGGCGAGCTCTGATTGGTCGAAAGTCTGGACTCAACGGCCAATCATGATCCAATATATGCCGGTTGCCAATGGCGCGTCCAGAAGACAGCAGAATTTACAGAATGTTGTTGCCGCTGTGCGTGTGTTTTTGACCTGGTTTTAGGCGTTCATACACGTATTGCACCCTTGGTGGTTGTTTTGACGGGACAGCTATATTGGAAAGTTCAGACCGAGAGCTAAGCTGAGAAAATACCGTTATTTCAACAAGCCATGGCTTGGGTACGTTAAATGAAAGCGGCTACACTCAAATTGAGTGATGCGGAGTCTTCACGCCTTCCTGGTTAGTCCACGCAATTATCCTTGCATGTGGTTGAAAACCCTGCGAGGTATGGGACGCAACCGATCCCAGTTGTGCACATCTCCCAGTCGGACTGCCCAGCCATCTCTCCTGTCGTTGTACTCTAGGCTTATGTCGGATAGGGTTCGCAGAAATCCTTGGTCGATCCCGCTGTTGGCGCATTAATTCGACATGATGTTCATATGTGTTAATTTCAGTGCTGTCCATTAGTGTGGGCACCTTATTCTTAACGTTCTCCCTTCAGGATAAAATACTTCATTGCACTAAGTCCCTCCTACCCCCCTCTTTTCTTTCTACCCTTTAATAAGGCTTTCTTCCTTCTTGGTTGTATGGCAGTTAAACACAGTATGTATCACTGTGTATTGCTGTCAACGATGATGATTGTGTGCGGTCGCAACTCTCTTCAGGCTTCGTTTTTACGATGGTGAAGAAAGAAATTTTTTCCTTCAGTCCCCTGTAAAAATCAATCCAGAGACGAAGGTCTGTTGACTCTACTTTTGTGCCAAAGTAGAGTGGTTCTTGCAAGAAAGACATGCGTTTGAACAGAAGCTACCTCAGAGAATAGTAATTTTCACCGTCAGCAGGAATATACTGTTAGACTTCCCCAAGAAGGACCAGTCTCATAAAATGCCCTCTTGACAGGCTGTTTTGGAAAGCGTACTTTTCAGGAAGAAATACCTGAAATTTAGAGTTTCTACGCATTTTCACGCACCTTGTACCCTCAGGTTTGTCTCGTGATGCGGTTCTTCTCACTTCGAGAGGCACTGAAATAGGCGCATCTGTCTGTGTATGCAGACAACAGAGCTTGAAAGGATCACTTTTCTCTCCTTCCCTTACTCTTCACCTTTTGGTCGTTTTCAGTGTTGCTGTGAGTAACTTTTATCCGGACATTCGGCTTACTTTCCTGCCTATCAGAACGTAGAATGACGTGAAACTGGATAAATCGAAGAAAAAGGACACGTTGAATCCCGATGATTCGTGCGCGGACGTGTCAGGACGTTTGTTCACTTTGATGAAACACCGAGTTTGATCATTTGTGACTGCCCCATATTCTATGCATTCAAAGCGTGCGAACACTACCCACAATCGTCCGGTCAATGCGGGTGGATCATTTCGGTGATGAGCGTCCTCGTCTAACAAGCCAACTCGCCAACAAGCTATTTTTCTGGTAAAAGGGGAATAGTGAAAACGAGCTAGGTGAATGAGATCTAATCGACTCATCAGCCCATCACAAACATTTTAGGCTGCTTGCTTCCTAAGAGAGCTCGAGGTAACTCCGGGGTCAGAAGTTTTAATCCATTCTTGAATTTCCAGTTTTTCTTCATTTCCTCTATTCTCTCACCTTTTCACTCTGAGGCGTTAGGTATAATTATAAACTTTGTGGTTGTACGGCAGTGGTGCATCAGTGTCAACACTGATGTTGCTGTCTCTGATGATGATTCTGGTTATTTCGGTTTTTCGTGCTCTGGCTGTGCTTCAGCCTGCTTTTTCGATTACGGAATCTTGCTGAGTGATTCACGACACTAGTCATTTAGTTCACCGCATTCGGCTTTCAACTTTTTTCTTCAACAAATACAGGCACCGTAGATGACATTGATATTGGGTTGACCAAAGCCGAACCCAGTAGCCCTGGACTATCTGGGACGGATGAAAAACTGACCGGTACCAGCTTCACACGGACCACCAGAAATCCCTTCCTGCAAAGTCTCAGACAGTTGTTGAACTGGTCCAATGCACCGGCTGATACTAACACTGGAACCGCAGAGGAGTCGGCAGATCGGCCAGCATTCGTCTCTCTCTCTCCGAAAAAGTTGAAGGACCGTTTGGATGCTATACTCGGTAAGTATGTGTGTGTTGGTGTTTGGACTGCTCTTTGTCAAGTTAGTGACAACGGGGCTTCCCATTACAGGGAGCTTGTTATTTCAAGTAAAATCTGAACACTATGCTGCTTTCATAAATGTCTCTGCATCTAACTTGCCTTCATCCAATGTGAGCGTTCTCATCAGTCTTGGTCAGTCTTGGAGAAGGTGGTCGATTGAACTATGAGGCTATGCGTTGAAGGTAACAGCTCAGATTCTGGAGCGTTGTTGGTTACGTGACGGGGCCATATCTGGTAGCACCTCTAGCCATCACCATAGTTCTCTCCGGGGTCCTATCCAGTGCGACTAATGTTGCCGGTGGTGGCTCTCGTGTTTGGCTGTCGGCTCACTGGCTACCTCTTCTCGGTGGTTTTCTCCTTTACTTGGAGGGTTGAAAAGGGCTGTGTGTGCCAGACCATCCTGTGACATTCGAATTTCGCCAACAGTTTAAATCAATATGTGAGGTTTCATTTGCTCATTCATCGTCCGTCGGGTTTCGTCTTAGCGTGGCGGTTTGCACTTTGTCTATTTGAACAGCACACCAAATTTTCTAGACGCTTCTCATGGCTAACATGTGCGTGGTATCGGGAGAACTGTATCTTTTGTGCACTTGGCAGCGAACTTCTTGGGAATATTTCGTTCCAGCGGTCATCAGAGACTGACAAACTATTTCATGATAATAAGGAAGGACGGGTGGAGGAGGACGGTTGTGCCTGGCACAACTGGACGTGGGGAGTTCTTACAACGCTCACCTTTGAACCACCGCAGTTAGCAACATTTTATTCGGAATGTCATTGCTCGTCGAACACTGCCGTAGTTCCCCTTTTACTTTATCATACTTTTCAGCGGCTTTCTCCTAGAGAAGGATGGGCCGGTTCTGCTCGGTCGTCGGAGTCAAACAAATCCTCCACATTTTTTAAGGTGATCTCTGGTCGGCTTTTGGAAACAGCAGCAATGACGCGCATAGCTAATTCGCCCAACTAATCTGTGACAGCCTGAATATAAACAAGCCTGAGTAGATACGATTTCCTTAGTGCGATTAGAGTCTGTGACAGAACGAGCCAGTTTCACGTGTATGGCGTGCCATAGCTCACTCCGATTACTGATCGGTTTAGGTCACTCCATCAACTCCCGGAGACCCTCCAAAGTCCTAAACAATGGATATCCGATCTACCTGTTGTAGGCTATGTTTTTAACTCTTGTAGAGCGTCGGCACATACCTGTCTGACAGTATGACGCTTTCCTCACTACTCTAATCTGTGGCGTTTGAGTTGCACAGAAGTTTGAGGAAACTCGTGATCATGGTTAGGAATATGTTGTTAGCTGCTGTTCGGTTTTCTGTGGTGGGTAATTTGTTTGCGAACGTTTTGTGATCAATCAAATTGACATTACTAGTGCATGTTAAATCAAAGTTGCGTTTTTGTCTAACAGTGCGTCACTGCGCAGTTCATTGGATTTACTGATGAATCCGAAAGATATGAATGATTCTACCCTTACTGTGGTGAAGTGTACTTCAAGTGTTGGTTGCATGGTTCGAAGTGCTTCTGTGTTTTGAATTGTTTATCTCAGGTCTGAACATGAAACTTGTAGAGCTTGTAGGTTTAACGTTTTCACAGTCTTCGCCAATTTCGTCAAAATAGCTGACTTTGGATATTGTTAGCTCATTCGCACACCGGAATACCTTCCTATGGCTTGTCCATTTACCCAATCGATCCCAGTTTGAAAGAGCTCAAGATAATGTGTATCGCTGTTGTGCAGAATGAAGTCGCTGGACTCAGAAACCAGGATTGAGGTTCTGAAGCGCAGTAGTACAACCCCGTCAAACGTCCTTCAACGTTTCGTTCCGCAGTGAATTGTAACCTATTGAGTTGATAAACTGGACTTTTTGTTGTTATTGGAATTGGAATGATTTTGGTGACCGCGTAAACTCTGGTTAGTGCTCACTCTTCAGATCACGATTTTCTTCATCCCGACATGAGAAACCTGGCCATAGATAGGCGTCGGATGCTTTTTATGCAGCACATTGATTAATTTATTTTTTAAATCACCACAAGACTCTCATTTAGCTCTAACATTCTGTGCAGTCTCGTGCAGCGCTGTGTGAGCCCTCGGCGTACAGTAGCCTGGTGACGTCTTTGAGTTTCCAACCGTGCACAGTAGGACTTAAGACCTCAAGGGAGAAATGGCACGTGATTGTGCACTGGCTACTCACTGAAAAGAAGCACAGCGGTTGCGTGCACTAGTAACATGGTTAACATATAAATTTGGTGACGGCATAATAAGATTATTCACGAACTGTCATTCGACGAAATCAGAAACTTGACTGCCTTTTGTGTAAAAATGTTGGGTTTGAGTGAATGTTAATCAGTTTGCCATGGTGGCTTAGCTAACTGTTAGACACTACGTTGGTGTCCGCAGAAGTATCACCGCTCAGTCTATGGAATGCTTGCGTTTCATCTTTCCAAGTGCTCATTTCTGTTGTTCGCAGTTGCCGAACAACGGACCGTATTCGGACCCAAAAAAACCACGCTTAAACTGCTAAATACACAGTTTCAATCGCAACTCGACAATCTCTCCTAGTTCTTCGGTACTTCCCGATTTACTCATGTCTCCCGTTGGTTGCCGTCCATGTGCGTTCAGGGTCCCTGCCCGTTCTTTTTAATGTCGTCCCTTTAGAAAAGTGACTCTTAATTGTGCCTCCGTCATCTCTGTATCATGAGAACTACCATTTGAGTGGTAAAGAGTCTTTTACATAACTTATAAAATCCAACCAACTTGACACGCCATTTCCTAATCAGAGCCGGAACTTGTAAACACGCCAACCAACCGGACGTTCCCTGCTTTTGCATTTTAACAGAGGCTAACTGGAGGTTTTCACGAGTTCTTTCATTGATTACTACCTTAGTTTGATGCGAACGATGGGTAAACTCCAGTATTGTCCCTAAATACTGTCATACATGGATAGCGATTAGCACACCACTATGGTTTTAAAGTGTGTAACTCAACTGAATCCCAGCTGAATTTCTTGTTCATGATATTCTTCAACTAAATGTACTTCACAAAGGTTGACTCATGTTTCAGTTTGTACGATGTTCGAGATATCGCAGTATATTCTTTCTTTTCGCCGAGCTTGGTAATTGATTTACAAACGCTGCGCCGCCATACGAGGCTCAAGGAAGAACGTGGTACCCTACAAGAGAAGTTATCAACAAGCATCGAAATTGGCCCCATTTATCAATCACTTAGAGCAAGAGAACACCAGACCCACAAAACTCCAAACTGTACAAGAAACCAGATAATGAACCCATAGAAGAAGCAGGAAAGCCCGATTTAAGCGGAAATATCAGTTTAATCGGAAGAGCTGCTCAGCCAATAAATCAAAGTACCGAACTAACCGGCGGACGCGGGGACATCAGACGTTACAATGGAGATGATATATTAGTTCACTGTCCACACTTGCTCGACCATTCGCCGGATTTGAGTAAACATCGTCAGAATCGTTTGCTGGAAGCGTTGTTTCCTTGTGTATGTCCACTACCGGCTTAATGGCCGTTTGATTTGCCGGTCCAGTGCTGATCAGTCCACTGTTCTTTTAATCCATGATACTGTTAGCTTATGTGTACAGCCAGGTGCGTAGCAAGCCCAGCCGCACACCGGACAGCGTCTCTATACCTCCAGATAGGCCTGTGGAAACTAGAAGCAGATGGTAAGATCTACCGTTGTAGTTGATCACCGTCTGACCAGCCCTATCGTCTTCATACTGGTCAGCATTGTGCCTAACTTCGAACCCACCATCCATGTTACTGCAGTGAATATGGGATTATGATGTCCGTGAACCCCAACGACTGGCGAGATGTCTGGTGGCTATCGTTGTGGATGCTCTGAAGCCGATACTGTCTTCCTTCCTGGTGCGATCAGTGCGATCTACATCTTTCTCTCGTTTTCCAAAACCTGGTAATTGGTTAGTTATCCTGTTCCCCGTTCCCCGTTTTCTTTATCTCGCTTGGGACAAGCAGAACTGAGGAACTTGATGCACTGGCGACCGAGAACCTCACATTGTTCTTTGCCTGCTTCGGTTCCGGCAACCAGGCGTTCCAGGGTGATAATCAAAAACGGTGGTTTTTTGTTGCCCTGACCACCGTTGTAAAGACAGTTGTTGAAGCATATGAATTTTCCGTATTTGACAACGGGTTGTCGAGGAGTTTTCAGCAACCTTGTGAGTAGTCTCCTTTATGATGAGGTAACAGGTAATCTCCAAATGTTATAAACGCACTCAGGCAAAGCGGAAGAAGTACCTATCCAACTGCGCACTGATGACGTCTGCTCCTGTGGTAATGGAACGTTTGCAAATCGTTTGCCAAGCTTGACGAACAGATCAACCACTTCCTGATCAACAAACAATAGGGGCAGGTTTTAAGACGTCCTTCGATGCGTCTGAACAGTTCTGTACGGGACAATGGCGACTGGGGTATGTTGGAGATACCGGTCCTGTACCCTCCCTCCGATGAAACATCTTCACGAAGGAAATTCGTAGTTGTACGTTTCGCAGCTTTACAATACAGCCGGATTTAACCAGCGTGGAGGAGCTGATTTTGAACATGTGGTAGGTTGTACTTCAAGGAGCAAAATCATCGGTTAATTTAACAGTTTGGCATTGGGCCAGGATCATCATAACGGCCTAAAAGCACCTAGGCTGAACACCAGAGAGGCAAAGCAGACTGTCCTTTTAGCGGGAAGAGAAATAAGTTGTCGACCAATCAAGAAGTTCTGAAGAAACTCGTCCAACGATTTATTAGTTGAACACAAATCTTAACTGGATCTGTGCGGGCAGTCTGTAGAGTTTTGCCTTTGACTAGGAAATATTCTGTGCTCAGCCGCGAAGGTCTTGCTGCCCTAGTGGTAGTTGTCACTGAATTCCAACAAAAGCCGAAGTTGCGAACTTCCTTAGTGCGCGCACGACATTCCAGTGGTGCATTTCACGGAACTAGCCAGTATCAAACCCATACTGGTGAATAAGCACCTTCATATCAGTGCCCCACACAACTTTTTGTGATACACATTGTGGAATTATGAAAAGATGTAACACAATTCTCATAGGTCCGCGTAGGAAAACTCTTCGACCGGTTTTGCCCTTCTGCTTCGGGCTCATCAGGTAGACTCAGTCCCCGAGTTTCCCTCAACTTTATGTTCTACTTGAGCCCAACTTGGACGCAATTCGCCACATACTCTCATTGCACAGATCATCGGGAAAAGACGTTTCATTAATTCAAAGACATGTGAATCATGAAGTGGAACTTTTGTTACACCCTGTATACAGAAGAACTATTTAATTTAATTAAGGTCTCGAAAATGTGTTTTCCATGTTTTATGGTGACTTTCACTTAGAGAGGAATGATCGACTCCAAGAGTATGGCTCAGTGGTTAAGGCGCGAACGTACTGAGCGAAAAACAAAACAGATGAATAACCATGTATCCGCAATGTACGCATCATAACATTTTTCATCAAGGTGGGTTTTTATGTGCGAAGCTTACAAAAAAGATGGTTAAAACTCGTTGCTCCGGTTATTACTATATACTAACCTAACTCAGATGACCCGTATACTGAATCATCAGCCCCCGTCATTTAGGTCATCGTGAACTCCAGTTTTTTCTCTCAGTTTAGTCTTACTCAAATAACAGCTACCTTAGAAGACAATTTGTTTCCAAGAACGAAGACAGCGTTGGCTATTAGGTATTCGATTATTCTTGAGTTGTTGTAGCGGTTGCGAAATGTTTCAGCGAGTTGTGCTGTGTTCGCATTCAAGGCTAGCAGTTCGGTTGTGTCAGGTCAAGCCGGGTCGCGGTATGTAAGCTGTACTTGTGAAATACACTGCTCGAAATAACGTAGGACTTCGACCCAGTCGCTTACCTAGTAGCATTTCAGTAAACAACTCTTCCAATCCGTCTGTGGACCGAAAACAGGACATGCCCGCAACTTTGTTAGTCTCCATCTTCAGTACGCAGTTCTCGCTTTCCAGTTCCTTGTTCTTCAGTGTTCAGTCACAATCACTCTACAGTCTTCCCACTCTTATTTCAGCACACTAGTTTGATCGCTGAGGTCCAAACACACACACGCTGCCACAGCAACTGATCAAGTTCTCTCTCCCACATCTTCCTTATCCCTCCCTTCATCCCCATCCAGGTGATCCACCTGATTTCTCTGATGTTGATACCCCTGGACCCACGTTTGGCTGTCCGTTGGAGCAACAGCTGGAAAGTCCTGACTATCCAGTAAGTTGGTACCTTATCGTCTAACCGTTTACCGGCTCTCATTTAGTTCATCACTTGCCTGTTTCCGTGACTATGTTGTTGACCAAATCAGACAAAACCGTGGCTAGTCATAGTTTTGATTGGCGTCTGACTTCTCATCGTCACAGGTACCCGAAGTAAACACATGGCTTTCAGTAAGTTAGTTATCTCCTCGTCGGCCTTCGGATTGGTTCAACTTGAGATGGCTCAGTGGTTAAAGGAATGAACATACTGACTACAAGGTCTATGGTTCGAACCCAGCCCCGGCCTCTCGACTGCTCCTGTTTAGGCCAGGGCGATCTGACTGTATATCACGCCTCGTGCTTGCTTCGGGTGGCATGGCAGCTATTCACCGAGAAGGTGTTACAGCTGAACGATCATTTCGCCTTTGGATGACATGCCTTAACGCATTGAGAATTTTAGTATCTTACTTCTACGCTGGTGCTCGAAGTGGATATCTCGTGTGCGTCTTACAAATGGTGCGGGTCATTTTCCACCTACTCTAGTTCGACAACATTCGGATGTTTATGATTTTAGAACTGCTCCCACTCGTTTTATCCACGCGCGTTTACCGTGGATCAAGTGTATTCGGATGGTCACACGCACGAATCAGCGCAAACCGTATGTGGTACCACCTGTCCTGTTCAGAATCCGTCCGTATGGTTCGATATGACAGGCAAGACCGGAAACGAATGCCAGTCAACTGTGCTTTCAACATGTAGGGCGAATGTCGATATTTAGGCCTCGACTTGCTCCTAACCGTTTCGCTACGAAGCGATATGGTTATAGTTGTCCGTATGCTTTTAGTTGCACGGGTACGTCACATCTGAGATTCAACTTCTAGCCGCTAGTGGCTATTTTTTCGACGGGGTTAAATGGTTATGGGGCCCCATTGGAAGCTCACGGGTTATCCAGTCCGGTTATGTTCTGTGATAAAGTCCCAGAAGACATTTGGCAAAATGACCAGGGGTGCGCTTAATTGATATGTAGTTAACTTTCCTCATTGACTCAGCCGACAAGCTCTGCTCTATCCACGTTCCAAAAAGAACTCTTGCTTTCGTAACTTGCCTTTTAAAATCCAACTAGTTGAAACCTCAGTTATTTGTAGAATGGACATGTTATCGAGGCTTATGTGGTCGCTTGGCATGCTGAAATAATTTGCCGGCTTCGAAACACACCAGTTCTTTCCAGTTCCATTGCACGCTTCAGTTTATTTCCGGTCTGCGGATTGATACATTTCACGTGCATCACATGTGAACCTTCATTATAATCGATCCGAATCTCAGTACATGCGTAACGTGACATGCACTTGTGGGCTCACTGCTCATGTATACATTCAGTAAAAGGCTTCACGCACTGCACTACTTCGACGAATCCTTCCCTACTTCAAGGCGTGCATTTTCGTATCTTTTATTGGTATTCCATGGTACCTGGTTCCGCACCACATCACCCTAGAAAAGTAACACTTCTGTGTATATTCTCACCTTTGGTTGCATTTCTACCAATGCGATGAGGTCGGTCGTGCTTAGTTCTGACTAGATGGAGTATACGAAACGTATTATCCGCTTATCGTGTGCACACAAGTTGGAAAAGGTCACACTTTTAGCGCGCACATGCACATACACTTAGCCATAGAGGTATCGCCCTGCCTTGTATATTTTGCACTGCGATTGCTGAGAATTTGTTAACTTTTTCAAACAACCTGTCCAAAGGAGGTAGTGGAATAAGGTTGGTTTTATTGTGGATTTGAAAGTTGCGACATTCTTTTTTTCAGTGAAAGTACAAAGCGTGTACAAACTACATGGCTGTGAACTCCCAACACCTTGTGTGTTCCAAGGCTACCTGTGGTTTTGTGACTGGTTGCGGTAGGGTTGTTTCCACCTAGTGGTCGACTGATTTTGATCACGGATAACTCAATCGATAGCCATTAGTACCCTTCGTCTAACAAGTTTAACTGATGCACGTGTTGTACGCTCGTTTTTTGACTGGATGTCTAATTTTTTGGTGGCTGGTTAATTGAATATCTCCTCTCTGTAGCTTACTTATCTTATCGAAGGAAACCAACTTGTGGACACTGGTTTTCGGCGTGTATGTGACTTTTTTCAACGACATATATGATACTAATTATGCATTTGTCACTTTAAGTTTTTTTTATCATAGATTTCTTTCACGCCAATTTGTTGGCCAATGGAGGCAACGCTAGGTAGTTGGCTTATGGAGGCTACCCCACAACTTTCAGTGTGGCATGTCTGGACTCTGATCGTTTTCCGAATAAAGTAAATCATACTTCATCCGGACCTCTTTAACTAACAAGTTCAATGCTGAGGGTGGATTGTTTCCAAAGTACTCTGATGGTTGGAAATGACCAGAATGGGACATAAAATGCCGCCGGTATATCACCGCCATCTCGTATTGTTCCAGGAGACCACCAGCGTACTTGGATGTTGTTTTTAGGTTGTGATACTCTCCTCACCAAATGCTTGATCTTCTGACGAGTTGCGACATCATACACTTTTGGACAGGACTTGCTTAACAGATGAGGGTTACTACCCTCAACCGAGTGGTCCCTGGCATTCGGCACACACGAAACACTGATCAGGCTGGATGACGTCTGAGTTGATGTCTTCACCTTTTTAGGCCAGACCGTTTTTCACTTGTCTACGCAGGTGTTTGCAAGTGTACACAAATAACTTATGGTAACTTACACGTATTTATATGTTCCACCGTCCTTATCTGTTGTCTGTTCACATGCCGAGAGAGACCGGCGGTCAAGAATATGCTTCTACATCGAATTTTCTGTGCCTGCCCGATCGAATACAGACCATGAGTGTTTTGCTTGGAATTTTGATGTCCATGGTGGTTTTTAACCTCTGTTTATTATGTGACACCGAGGTCAACTGTTGCCTGTTGCGACACATTGCTTCCGCTACCATCATAACCATGTTTGTCATCCTTTCAGTATCTTCCGGCGATGCTACATGCGTTTCTGGCTTCCATGGACGCGCACGGACTACACTTACCGGGTATGTATCGGAAGCCGGGACGACAAAGGTCAATGAATCAGTTTATCTGCGTGGCCAATCTAGTGAGTCCGTTTGCACCTTTTGAATTGTGCCCCCCGCGCTCGAGAACCTGTCCCATCAGGACTGCTCTGATAAGCACGTTGTCTCTTGTTTTTCCTACATTGTTGGGCCACATGGTAAAGTAAATGTATCCATCTTTCCGTGCTTCTGAACATATCCTGAATGTTTACGTCGCTATCCGACCTACAGCCAAGACGTAGCGCGCCGTTTCGTGCACCAATTGTCAAGGGTTTCCGCCCGAGCCACATTATCTTATGATGCACTCCTCTTCTCCTCATTTTCCGTGGAACCACTTTTATCCTTCGAACAGAATGTCAAGTATACCTTACAAAATGTTGTACTTTTGCTATTCTTCGTGAACACTTTCGATCGTTGCAGCACTTGTTTTCAACGGACGAATACGATACATTGGCCTCTGGTGCCTTTCAAGACGTTGAGTTGTGTGATTAGATTTCGACGACAGCGATTCATGTATTTCCATATGAATCATATGGATCAACTTCTCCCTCCCGCAACCTACCGTTGGAGGGTTTCGAAGATGCACATTGTACATGATTCTCAGTTAGGACGGGATATTTGTACACTCCTGCTGAAGGATAATTTGGACTGGTTGATAAATTTTTCATATTATGCAAAGTTAGGGGTTTTTCACTGGCTGACTGGTTATGCTTCTCACAAGTCTAGCCCTTTGAAATATGGTATCTCTAAAAGAAGACACCAAGACCCCAGATCGAGTTCACTTCAGGAACAGTACATTTGAATTGCTTTCCAAGTAGGAGTTTTTCTGTTCTCTATAGTGCAGTACCCTCATGTCCAACGATCTCCCCAGTGCGACTGGTGTTTTGCTTTACTTCCCAAATTCTTCTTGGGATGAAACTCACCTCTAGTCCCGCATGCGAGTTTTTTTCTGTGTATTCAAGTCGACGAACGTCCTTAAGGCAGTCTGGGGGGGGGGCGTTATCGCCACAACACAAAGCTGACCAAAAGCAAAACTCAAGATTAATGCATCTAGTTTGGTAGGAAACGATTGAAACGTTGGCGTATATCAGTGTGATGCAAGACGCTGTCGGCAATTCAACCTTCGAACTGTACACTCCAATCCAGGCAATTAAGGTGGGGGAGAATCGAGAGGACCGAAGCTTTAGAGCGTATCAGCTCTGGAGTCATCACATTGGGAGTCATTCTGGAGAAATAAAACTGTGGGTAGGCTATCTGACCTTGAATTTCCTTCTGAGTACAACGTATCTCCTTCGTAGAAAACCTATGATGGCCACCTCCTTTGAGATTAGCGTTTATGGGGACGTATTACATGGCCACTAACGTTACTCCATTCACCAGGAACTACCTTCGGCGGATCTCAAACTGTCTCTCCAACGGGGGTGTTCCCTGGTTGCAGGGTGGCCAATGAGTGCCACACTGCATACTTTTGTGCACTGAGGTTAAGAGATTCCACCTGTACGCTACGACGTTTTAACGGATCCCATGCTGGATTTGCTGGAAGCAAGAAGCCCTCAGCTCGTACATGTTTTTCTAGATGATGGTCACCAAAATGCATGACATTGAGTAGACTCTAACTCAAACAAAATATTTGGCTGTGGAAATAATTTGAGTGATACGTGTGACATTCACCAGAGGTGATCTGCTATAAATAGCTCCCATCACCTCTGTGGTTTGATCGAAGTCGTTCAGTTGTAAAACGCAGGAAACAGTGCGTACAATGTCCACGCGGGTTTCGATATTATCCAGCGGCACTTATGAAACAGGAATATTACTGAACCAACTCTTCCCACAACTTCTTTAAGCGACTATGTCAAACAGAGGTTAAACTCAATCCTTCAAATATCATAATCTTTCTGGCGCTCTAAGATGTTCGATTTGTGCATGTATCCACACAGCTACTCACATGTAGCCTCGATTCTGTACACCTAACCTTATATGAGTTAGACTTTGGGCCATGTGAGAATCCATTATCGATCGCTCATGTTCTACTGTGTGCTAATCACGTGAACATGCTGGGTTACGCCACGCTGTCAACAATGAATGATGCTGACGAGACTATTTTTTGTGCTGTAGGCAGTTGGCGCCACATTACTTGTTTTGCATCTTCACCTACCAGATGCTTATTCTAGATTTGTTGCTCCTAGCAATGCGGTCCATTTCGTCGAATTATCTTTCCGAGGTTTTCTCTGATTACACAATGTTGGTCTACTCCTAGTTGCCTTGTAAGGCGAGTAGATAAAGACATTTTTCATACCGACAAACGAATATTTGTCACATGCGATAATCCGATCATAACTTCCATGTGCCTTTTTCATTCTGGTGGTCTACGCTTACAGCTTGTCCGTTTGGCCTTTTTGGGCATGTTCTTATCGGTTGCCAAAAGATTTCCATATGAGATTTCTTTTCACGTTTATAGACAACCATACTTGGCCCAAATTAGTCCATGGGTTGTGATGATGTCGATTGGATCGAGCTTCTATTTGATGTCTCTGTACGGAGGATATGTGGATTGCAGTTTATCTTCCGTCGGAAAGGCATTCCATGCTAGTTTGCTCACCCTCAGCAGAGAGTCCAGGTTTCTTTCATTCAATATCGACATTTGTGCACATCGATGGCACCTACGTCTAGTCGCTCTTTTTGAGATGCTTTCGTCTATCCCGAGATGTGACATTGAGCATGATGCGGAAGAACGATAACTACTATCATATGTTTTTTATCTCCATCTGACTGTCAAGTGAACATTCAGAGTCGGCAATACTAACCGCGGGTTACAAAAGACGCGGTAGTTCCACACACCGACGTCAATATCGTATTTTTTTTTGAAATGCTTCTACGACCACCAAATTTTTTCGACCTCCTGCGCTCCTGTTCAACTGAAGATATTCAGATATTCAGCTGAGACGGTGGAAAACGATATTAGGTCCCTCTTAACACCGACATCTCCGGACCCTGTAGACCGTATGTATAACTATGTTCATTTTTTGCATGGTCTTTGACTTCTATCCGATCGTGTATTCATACTTCTGAATTCTCTTCATCCGTGGCGCTGAAGGATCTTCTCCTGCTATGTGGGTGCCACATCGTCCTCGAAAGAGTTTTCTTCTAGCTGTACTGTCTTCGGATCAACCTTACACTTGAATATTTTTAAGGAAGGCAATCCTGCTTTCGTGATTTGGGCGGCAGGGCGTTGTACTGTTGAAATATCATTTCCTTCGGCCTTATCTTCACACTAGAATGAAGTGAATCAATCGTTCACTTTCTCAATGTAGAAATCGGCTATGATGTTTTAGTCCAGTGTGGGAAACAACACTTGCATTCTGCAGAAATGCTCCTTCATACCACAAACGTCCGTCCTTTGTGACAGGCCACTGTGGTAGTAGCAGACTGATATCAATCATCGAACTTGTCATTTAGTAGCACTTTAATCATGATTGAATTGTTTAATCTGACTGGATGACGGCGTTGCACTTGTTCGTCAGGTTTGGCTAAGTGTCCTTCCTCATTTTGGGATGGCTCAGTGGTTAAGGAGCCAATTTACTGACTGGAAGTTCCGTGGTTCGAACCCGACTTCTGCCTCTCGATTTCTCCTGCATAGGCTTAGGCAGTATCCCAGCCCTCGTGCATTCTTTGGGTGGCATGGCAGCTAGGCACCGAAAGGGTGTTGCAGCTGAACGATTATCTATTTTTTTGTCCTCATTTTGAGTTGCTAACTTGGTGGAAACGTCTCCAGCACTCAGGTCGAAATGAATCACCATCTAGCTTCTAGTTAGACCGCATACGGCGTTTTACTTTAGGGGAACCGGAACCAGACTGCTCGGGTAGCAAATTGCCGGACGAGATTTTCGACCCGGAAAATTCTGTCGCAGTACGTTCGCTTCTTTTATTTCCCACTCCGTTCGCCCCATTGGTTATGAGTCTGACTACCTCTGAATAGCGAAACGATTGTGCACGTCCTCACAGAGGATTTGCTGGTTTCCGAATAGTTGGCTCGCTCTTTTACAAGTGGTGATTAGCGGTCAGTTGTGCTTCTTATTCTGGTAGCAATGTATATTGAAGGTTTTCTTTTCTCCGCCTCTAACAACAGTGAATTGTGTGCCGTCCCAAAATTAATTCAAATCGACTGTGGTTTTTCCTAATACATGAGTATAACCTGCCGGCGGGTGTTACCCACGATCGAGGCATGTGTGAAAAATTGAGTACTGTAATTTTAATGAGAGTGGATAAAATTGAGAAAAACACGTGGCTCTGACTGTATTCCATTTGGGATTTGAGACTTTCCCCAACTTATGTGAAAATCCGGATTGAGTGGAGTGCTTTTAGTTGTTCACATTCGTAGCCGTGTTCGTCCACCTATCGTCTACCCCCTTGTAGTTACCGTATCTGGAGCTCCTTGTACTCATACGTTTTTGCCGTGTTTTAGTCCTTTGTTCTTCTCTACGCAATTTGTCATATTCCGGACCTTGTTGCTGTTTTTCCGCTCGCCCATTGATTTTCTTCTTTCCTCTTTTTTTCAGTTGCCTCATGATGTCGATTTCCTCCTTACTTTGGACGCTTGGCGCGAACCTTATGCAATAGGCGGTTTGGTGAAACAGTTTCTTCGACGACTCCCGAGGCGTTTATTAGACCTACGTGAGTTTGTCCTCGCTTTTTCGATTCCTTTACGATGTGTACTAATAAAAACGGTTTTACAGCCGTTGTTGCCAGCTGTGATCCGCCGTGTTACCGATTCGTCCCATCTTCCCTGTCAATTTGAACTGAAGCCAGTCTTGTCCAGTGCTTCCTCACTAACTCTCGCCGTGTGTGTAGTAATGAATTTTGTTTGCCTAACTTCAGTGCCTCCCTTAGTTCCGTCGTGATCGCACACGTGTGCGACGACTAACAATCGAATGACCTGAACTGTTTTCCCTCTCCTATTTACGTCGACGTCAACGTATGACAAAACACCGTTCGCTTGTCTGTGTCCGTGTTTGTGTGTACGCGCGTGCCCAAAGCCGCTCAAAATAATGATCACGAACGCGCCCTCCTACTGAAGCTAAAAGACTTAGCAAAAAGCATGAGGATGGATAACTGACTCATTGCTTCACATGGATTTGACCGGAGCAGCTGGAATCATCTGAGTCATACTTAACACCCGTATTCTATTCACGGACGAGCTTTTGAGTGTTCCTCTCCTCCTGCAGCCGCCTCGTGGTGGGTTTCAAGCTTTCAGGATGATATCGAGATCACAGCGGTTTTTGACAGCGGTTAGTTTTTTCTTTCGGAAGGTTCGTATACACACACAGGTATATCAAGGTATCACAAACCCCATATTTCGAATAATCTGCATAGAAACTCCTTAGCAGGATGCCTGGTACGCACCGCGTAAGTTGTCTCATCGTAGGTATTCAATAGGTATATGACACTGTCGATACTGTTATTGCTCCCTACTTAAGACCGAATTGTGTTTCGTCGTCAAGATTGTTTGCCGTATAAAGATAGAATCATAGATTGTGCGTTCGTTCTGCTTCCATCCAAACTGCACTGCCATTGTTCTACTGTTTTTTTCAGTCCTCGTTATATTCCGGACTCACCACACTGTGTGCCAGCATCACCATTTTATATGGAACCATTTGTTTCCGGTTCTTGGTTGCTTGCCAAGAATTCCAAACCACGCTTTCTTGGTTGCACATGCAACTGTAGGCGCTCACATCTGTCTTACTGCACGGACTGAACCCGACCGGTTGTATCGATCAGAGCTCATTGTTATAAACTGATGGTGATTGCGTGCTGTGTTTTGTGGGACGACCTTGTTGCAGCAAACTGAGGTTATGTCAGTTGGGGCTAAACCACAAACACGTTCACCTAGTGACCGTAAAATTCTTCCGGTGGTTCTTACAAATTGGTCATGTTATGACTTGCAACCGGGTTGCTGTTCAGTTGGGTTTCATTCCTTGCTCGTCTGCTTCAACATGTATTCTTCCAGGGCTGGGTGTTTAACACCTGGACTGGGTCAATGGACCTACTGCGGTCAACTAGCCTATTCAATGTCTCAGTTAATTGTGTGAATGAACAGGATAGACTGCCTCGCCTTTTTACTGATCTGCGGCACTGTCTTCTAATTATTACTTCTAAAAAGCGAGTAAAATCATTCGCATTCGATAGTTGGTCGCAATAGGGAACATATGATCGCCACTGAGTTTCTTATCTACCACATGAATGAGGCCGTTTTATGATTTGATACTTTCCGCACTGTTTTCAATTTCGCTTCCACAGCTAGGACTTTATGTTTTCGTGGGTCAAACATGCAATTCGTTGAAAGACGTTATCACGCAAAACGTCAATATATCTGAATCTCGGGTTGAATTTCCAAATGTGTTTGAAACACGTGGTTCTTGGGCGGCTTTCGCTATCTCTGCCAGCACTGATTTACTGGCATCTTAAGACACTCACTGCCAGTTTTATGGAAGACCCAGTTAACTGCTTTGATCTCCAATTATTAAAAACGTCACCCGTGAATTGCCGTGGTTGCAGCTGCTGAACGCTTCTGGGTGACTGTACTATTGAATCTGTCGAGATGCAAACCGGGGAATGCAAACATATCAGCTGAGGCCGAATGCATAGTTTAGAACTAAGTAAGCAGTTGAGAATGTTTAGCTTCCTCTATGGCAGTCCTCAGGTCACTGACTCCATTCCGATGTTCGGAAGGAGATAATCCATCTGCTGTTTTTATTACACGTAGTTTCTTTGAAATACCATCACTTCTGACCGGAGGCCGTATTAGGGAGAGAGAGAGAGCACGTTGGTTCCACATTACTGCTTTGTCCTCCTAAATCTGGAGTTCTTCAGCTGTTTATCAGCGGGTAACCTACCGGGAGTGTGTCATGGATGTTGGTCAACCTTTAAAAGCCAGTCGCTTACCAAATTAGAGAGGAATCGCAATTGAAACATGGCAGAGCAGCTTGGGAGGCGTCAGTGGAACAAAACAAGGGTTAGATGAACAAACTACTCCCAATATTTCCGCGGTTCCCTACGTTATTTGCTGATGAAGTAGACTGACACCAACTCGACCTGTACACGCGGAGTGGGAGGAGTCGCCATGCTTTGAAGCTGGAACCTAAACCTTGTTTCGAGGGCTGATTTCACCACAGCAGCGCCTCTTATCGACGACTAACCACCTTCCATTGGAAGCTATACTCATCTATAGGGCTTGTGTTATTCTCAGCTATGCAAAACGTTTCACTTTGAATGGCTCAACCAATGACCATCAATTTTTTTTCGTACCGGTTCTTCCATGAAGACCAGTTAAAATAAACCAGCCATTTGCTCATGAATTTTCAAATTACCTTACCTCTCCGTAAAATTAGTTAAAGATGACTAGAATGAGTAGACAACCGAACAGCAGCTCAGTAAGAGTTTGAACAGTTTACCTGTTCGATGGAATCATCGCGGTTTATTTCCCCGCCAATCCTTTCGATAACTTTGGTGCACCTTTTTAAACAAGGTGACTATTCAGCAAACTCGCTTCACAGTATCAGTCTATACGTTCCGTTGCTATAACCCAGGCTCATCCATGTATTCTCCCCTTGTTTACGGTTGTTTAGCAACTTGGGAGCCTTTGGCAGCGCTGGTACCGGACAGAACATCTACTGTTGACGTGTCCCGTTTGGCCTACCTGTTGTTATCAGTCCGTGTGAAGCTTTCAAAAATGGCCTACGAGGTGGGTTTTTATATTGCACAGGGCTTGTGTATCATTTTCACATTTTACAACCTTCCCCACTTAATGTGAGGGTGTTTTCGTTACAGTTATCAGGATATAATCACCATGTACAGTAATATTTTCCATGTTGTTAATCAATACCGTATGGTTTCCACACACATGCAGATAAATGAGTATCTTAGTGAGTAGAAGAATGGGGACTGAATCTAGAAACCCTTGGATCGGTTAAGAGCAAAGTGTATTGTGAACATGAAGCTTCACCCTTAACGGGACAGGTGTCATCTAGTTCCTCATGGTCTGCATTGTTGTCTCCACTAGCACAAGGCTCGACACATAAGCCGCATACAAACATAACCTAGGCGTCTCGACTGAGAAATGACACATACGTGCCTTCTCTTTCGGATTTTCTAACTGTCTGCAAGCTGGTGTGGACCAAGGAGACGGGGGCTCCCAAAACTGTTACCGGTTTGTTAGTTGGATTCCTCGTTTTTGGTCGGGATACCATGATCTACCAACCTTAAATCTTTCGCAAACTACTGTGTGCAGCGGAAAATAACGCTCCTTGAAAGGTATTAAACACGAATGTCAGTACATACTCGAACCATTCAGTTTGTTCGACTCATTGCGTAGCTGTCGTTTGCGCATCGTTTCCTCGCGACTTGGTTACTGCCAGTCAGTGTTCCAAAGGGTAGGACGCCTCAGACTTGGAACGGCTACGTCGAACATCTTACGCAGGATGGTCGTTTTCCGCCTGCGTGGTTTGGAATTAGCGCGTACAAACAAAGGAAGGGAAGGAGAAGAACGTAGTTGATCCCACTGCCAGAGTTACTCACACCTCGAAACAGCCTAGCGTAGCCGGAAACCGACAACCTGAACGCCGCTCACATCGACCGTGAATTCCCATGTATATGTAAATGGATCACAGGCTTATGATGATTTTCTCACCAAAGTAGTGTCACGAGTCATCCAGACTAGCAGTCTTGCCGGTAGGCTTTAAGTTGATACCGCTTCTGATGCCAGGTAGCTCTTCCTCAACCGAATATCCCTTTTACCATCATTGCTTTGTGAATTCGTTAACTCCCTACATTTACTACTACTCTGGGGTTCTTTTGATCCGGCACTCCTAGAGGTCATGCATTCAAGTCAATTCCCACTCCTACCTGCTACAACCAACCCTAAGAATCCAGTGACTCCTCAAGCGAATCTGGTCGGTCATCCATAGAAATTTCCCTATCAGTTACTGCATTCTTAAAGTATAGTGTTAATGTGGGAAGTGTTACCATGAGACTATATGAACGAAGCCATTTAAAAATTCTCCAGGAGGTTCTGCCCTGTTGTTCGTCTTTGCTTAGTAACTATTGTCCGGTTGGCAAGGTTACGTGAATGACAAGGGTGTGGGCAGTCTAGACAAAAGATTCCCGTGCGAATTAAATAAGATCATTCAAATGTACATTCCTTTCAAAGTTGTTATGAACCCCACAGGAAGCGTAATGACAAATGTCGACAGTGCTTTCGTGACGGAACAATCTGCTCACAGGGCCATTGAAAATTCTTCGACAATCAATAATCTTTTTCTCCATTTTTATGTAGTTCTTCAAGTAAACGCAGTCCCCGAGTTTCCACGAACCTGTGGACAATGTCCTTTTCATGCAAAGCCATTCTGGACTATTTCGTGCCACGATGAGATTCGATCAATGATTTGATGGAAGTTCTAAAATGTCTCTGTGGAAATCTAAAAATGATTTGATATGAAGGATTTTTCAACCCTAGTCGTGCGGTCCGAAGCACTACACACATACCAGAACATCTTAAAATCGGGTCATATATAGGTTTTTGTCGGGGAGGGGGGGGGCTTTATAATAACTGTTGGACACTTCCAAAAATGTTGTCCAGATATTCATTCCCATCCTTAACACGAAAAAGCTGTACATAGAACCACTGGATAAAAGTAGGATGGAATTGAACCGTCAGAATCTGGCGCTCACACTGGCAAACAGAATAGATCTATATGTACTTTTTATGCTACAATCTCCTTGAAAATCTGCCTTGTTCACAAGTGCAGACAAAAATCCGAATCCAGTTCATGTTGCTACCTCTTCCCAGTGAGTGATCATCACATGCCAAGCCTTCATTTAAAGCAGCCCGAATAGTGCTGTGTATAATAATCTACTATAATATAATGCGTAATATATAGTATATCACATTGGTAATGCAATATAACATACAGTATGATGCATGGCGAAGAGGTTACGAAACTATAGACAAAATTGGCCTTCATGGCTCGCCTTAAACGCCAGCGCAATCAGCCGCCTCCTCATTCGTTACTGTGAAATATAGAATACAGTATGCTGCGTCTTCGTTGCATGCCACAGTATAGTCCACAGGAATATTTATTTCGCTTTCTCCGGTCAGACCACTATATTGTCTTTGGGGGGTGGGCGAGATAGCTCAGTGGTTGGAGCGCGAATTTACTGACAGGAAGGTCTGTGGTTCGGTCCCGACCTCTGCCTCTCGACTTCCCCTGTCTAGGCTTGGGCAACCTGGCAGTATCCCAGCCCTCGTGCTTCCTTCTTTTTAATTGTCTCTGTGTACTACGGACATCGACGCCTGTAGCATCTCGCCTGAACGTCATGATGCGGCCACCAGATAAGTGTCTTCCGTTGCGAATGGCACGCGACGGTTTGAGCTGTCCAGCCAGGACATAGCCATCCGTGAAACTAGTGCCACGTGTCGTCTTTCGGGCGATGGCACACCTACAACAGCAAGGTTCTGGTTAGCTTTTTCGGCTAGTACCTGAAAAACCGGCTTTGGAAGGATATAGAAAATGTAGGATACCTAATTTCATGTAGATTATTATGTTTGATGCGACAATAAAACTGTTTCAACGATCACTGGTGTATCGGTATGCGTGATCCATTCACAAGTTGCGTTCTACTTCTTGGTTAAACTGTTACGTCGAATGAACACACGCTCCTCTGTAAAATATGGAAGAAACAAGTGGATGACAGTCTTTTCTGATGTGAGAGTCTCATCGATAACTCAGCAGTGACGGACTTTTCTTTGGCGTATTAAGGTGACGAATTTTGTTTTCGACGATGTAGACCTGTTACGTTAGTGTCTATTCTCAGGTGGATCCTTGTTTCGTAAATTTCGGCGATATAAATTGAGTAGAAAAAGTGAGGAGTACCAATGTAAACTGGACCAAGTCCTATGAGGTCATTGACAGAAGCTGTCCTTTTCCGCTGGTCTGCTTGACGCAAAACCTCAGTGGAATATTTCTACAGACTGAGGATGAACGATTTTACACTTGTGATTCTGTTTCTTCAGTCGTAATTCAGACGGTTTGTCTTAAACATGCTTGCCCTTTAGTCCAATCTGTGCTCCGTCCGAAACAAGTAGTAACTGAACTAACTGTCTTGTGTTTCCTCGTTCCAGGCTTTCACCACCCCACAGGGACGTTTCTTCTCACCTGAGGGCCCCGCATTAAGTCCGGGCTCCGTCTCTGAGCCGCAGTCTTCCTCAGTGCAACCGTCGGATAACTCGAACAACACGGAAAGTGTTGATCCATCACCACCTCTTTCTCTCCATTCATCTAAACGAGGCCATAGAGAATACTCGGCAGCCAAATGGCGCTGGGCTACCCTTTGTCACGTGATCCAACATCTGCGGCGGTTGGTTTCCTTCGAACAGCGAAATGAGGTGACCTATCAATGCGTTGCAATCTGTTTCGGACCTGTTCTCTTCGCTGATTCGCTCCAAGTGGACAAATTAAATTTTGTACGTCGTTTCTCCGTATACTACCATGCATTTTCCAGTTTTCGGTTGGGCACCTAGTTCATTCTCTGCATCTGTCCCTACCGTAGATACTGGAGTGTATTCTTCGACATTGGTCCTGGTTAATAGACGGACTTCCAACCAATGACGCAAATTTTTCGACTTTGCCGAAGCGATCACCTCGACTCGAAGACTCTGTGCTCGCTGAAACGGTGAGGTACCTACAGCATTTTGATGATCCAAAATCGACGGTGGATCGGTTGTCCATGTCTGAACGACTCAGTGACTCACTCACGGCCACTGCGACCAGATTTGGACGTGAGAACCCCGAAACCAACGGTTACCGAAATTACTCTGCAGTGGGTACGGATTATCATCGGTCGACCCGTATCAATTCCGCAAACGCTATAGAAGGTAAGCATTTGTTAGTTGGTTTCTCCCCTGGCCAGCTCGCGTTAATTCTAACATCAAACATACGGTCTGACGAGCTTATGTAATAACTGGCGCACATGATAGACGAACATGGATGGGGCGCACACTCAAAATAAACCTCTGGCCCTGAATCTGCTCCAGTCCGATTCTTGTAGTGTAAACACCCCAACGCCCTCGGTTTTATCTGTGGACCCGTTATATTACACTATGAACCAAACTCGGGCTACTAATTGTTGTACAACCATGTTATTTTCCCTTTTGGGTAGAGTTTCGTCTCTTCCCCCTGTCCTCGAGGCTTAATACCTAGTCATGCATGAGTTCAGCAGCCTGACAAGATTGTCTGAAGAGCATTTTGATGGTCGATCGTTTCCAGAGCATAAACTTCACAATACCGCTACCTGATCAGAGCCATGCTTGCAGAAGATTCGAGAAGAGGCTGTGTTTGATAACCGGCGTCCCAGAAGCATCAACCGGGTGCAACGGTACCACCGGTCTGATAAACCGATTCCAGCTAGTTCTCGAGAGGAATAATCCACGACAGATGAACTAAATGCACCCGATGGATTACATAGCTTAGGCTACCTCATACATCAGGAGACTGTCTGTCTCACAAAACCCTTTTCTCAGGATGAAAATGGCCTAAAAGCATAAGTTGATCATCAAAGGCACTGACAAGTGGTTTTTATTTCTGGGACCAGTGAATATCCCCGAACAGACATGGTGTAATCACGCAGCCGTCATGCTGCATGTCGCCTTCGGCGTAAGGCTGTTCCATCTCTAGTGAGACGTTTTACGGTTCACGTACCCATGTTCACGAACAACTTTGTCAAATAGCTTCTTGTCAGGAAGATGTAGCTGTAAAATGGAAAATAAGTCCAAAATATATTACAGTAGAGCCTAGCGGTTGACTAATCAAGTCGTACTAAAACCTGCGTGTTTCCTCTCGTGGCGTAGAGAGGGACCGCACGACATTGCCGGCGAACAGAAACTCGCTCTATTAATGAATCTAAATTGGGACCGTTTTTACAATCCCACACCGATGGAAGATTCTACAAAGCTGTTATTTGTCCAGATGAATGATTTGAATTAGAAGGGATATTTTCTTCTGAATGGCTCATTCAGAGCAACGTCGGACAGACTTATCGCTTGACCTTTGATCGGTGACCGAAGCTAGCTGCTTACTCAACCGACTCGGTTGGCCAAAAAGTTGTCTACCGAAAGTTAAAAAAATATATTTCAATTCGAGATTGGTTCCACAGAGATTAAAAACTGAGGTTCTAGTTAGAAATTGCAGCTCCTCTAACCGTTGGAGCATTTCACCACTTTCGAAATTTTTAACTAGTTACTCAACGCACAAATTGCGCACCACGAACTCCCAATATGTATTCGAATTAAACATTGCAGGTTGCTTTACCCAAGCAGCGGGCAATCAGTGCTGCGAGCTCAGCTAATTTCCACAAAGATTAGTTTTACTATTTTGGAATTCTCCCAGTGGACATATTCCCCCGTTAGTAACAAGAACAAAATGGTTCGGATGTAGAGTACTCCTCTGGTTCCGCGTAACTCCGATGAAGCACGAGTGCTCCTGCCAGATTGCTCACTTGTCCTCGTCACAGTTTATTGAAAAGCCGTTCTGCAAAAAAATCGTAAAAAGCTGAGGGAAAAAGTATAGTGCTAACCTACTGCTGGTATTCCGAGGCGTCTATACTGACGTCAACTAGCGGCCGCATCTTGCAGTGCCTCTGACCATTCAGGGCGAGTCACGGGAACTTCATCCTAGAAAGTCTATCGCACTGACAGTATGCAGACTTGCACTCGTGCTCTCTCTATCTGTGTCAAACATTTGTTTGAATAACGCACTTCGCCCGCGCCTGAACGCCCGAACTGTCTTGAGCTCTTTGCCGCTGGTCGTCTTCAACCAACGACTTTTGAATTGGACACCTCCAATTTAGACTGGTCTTCCTATGTACATCACTCGAAGGGCGCGTAATTTGCATCACAGGCACGCTCGATATAATAGAATGGGCTACTTTTTTCCTGCTGTACCCGATTAGAGTTCATTGTTCCCGTGTAAAGGACTTTACTTCGAACCAATGTTGAAGTTTTGTAACCCTAAGTAACATGGTATACATTTCACATGCTGATGTCCTCTCCGCAGGCTTGATTGTTAGTGGACTGGGTTTGAAGATGATGGAAGAATTGGGCCTCTTCTGTCATGTGATTTACGTTAGCTGTGCATGTACCTGTTAACTGAGTGTTCATCCGGAGGGGGCACGTGACACGCACCCCGTTATGCTCCACATGGTGTTCACTCATCAAAACAAGACTCGTTCACTCAATTACTGTTGTCGTTCTTTGGATGGGAATGATAGTTACCATATTTTATCGACTACTCGGGACATAAACTGGATGACGGCTGTCTGTCTGGATGAAGAACAATGTTCTTCATTTGCCCCCAAGCCTTGTGAGATTTTCATCTTTCGGGAAATGTAAGACGTGCCCGTGTTTGCTCCGTTTTGCTCGACTTCCGTTGTTTGGATTTTTATTGAACGGCCATGGCTTACGGTCATTTAATCTCTCGACATAGGTAACTGTTTACAGGGACCGAAGGTATTGATCCACTCGTACTTTATTCATATGGCATGCATCATGCTATATTCATGAAGCGTATCTCTTTACCGGTATCTCGCTCACTTCTTTCGTTACAGATGTCCAAGACTGTGTGAGATCGATTTTATCGCGTGCTCTTAAATCCAACCGGCAGCTTTCTGCTCCTGATAGCGCCACGGAAGTGTAAGTGGTCATTTTCTCTCTTAACGATTTTTTTTTGGCGTCATGACGTGCAAAAATAAAATTCAATTTTAACGTACTACTCATGAGTAGGCAGGCTGTGGCATGTGTGTGCATGCTGTTCCATAGACTTAGTTAATTTGTTTCGTGCTGAATTATCGATTCCTTGATCGATTGTTCGAATCTATCGGACTCTGCTGTCCAACTTCCATAATCTTCCCTTCTGACTGCTTTTCCCTAGACGTTCGTCGTAGGTAAGCAAGAATGAGTATTGTGTTGTACCGCTATTTTGTTTTTGAAGATTTACCTGAGCCTCGTGTGTATTTGCACGCATTACAATGATGACGATCGTTTGGTTTCAACTCATACAAGTACTCGGCCGCCTCGCGGTAAACTCTGTTTCACATTACCTCAAATTAGCTTGCTGATAACAAACCATATCTATAAAACACAACTCCGCGCGTCGCTGAATCGGTCTCGGAATTTTTCATGGTCTGTCTGACTGGATAAGTTCCCCGTTTTAAAGGTGAGGCTATCCGAAGTGAGACAACAAGGTAAGTTGGGATTATTGGGTCTCAGAAACCGAACTATCTAGGAACTATTAAAAGTATTCCCTAGAAATTACATACGGTGGTGTGTCGTTCCGGGGAATGACGTTTGTCGTTTTGGTCATAACTGCCCCAGAAGACAAGATAAGAAATTTTCTTTATCTACCATTTCTGGCAAATTTTTATGTGAGCGTTCTAACGGGTTTGTAAAGAGGTAGTACAAATGCCTACGAATATGTGTGGAAAGAAATTGCCATTTTGAGACCGGCCACGCATGCACCTAAATGTATAGAGCCCAGTCAGCTCACATACACAGCACCTTCAGAGTCTCACACTTAAAAGATCAGGATGAAGTCTTGAATCGAGCGAACTACGTAGTATCTACACACAGAGGTCTCAAAAGCCCGTCAGTGCTTTGTTGGTAGCCACAGTTTTGTGGTTCAGCAATGCCTCCTAATGCCTCAGCATGGTTGCTGGCAGGTGCCATCGGGCATTAGTAATCTCACCTTTTGCACTCCACTGTGTTGCTCTCTCGTGACCTGCTACATTCGTAACACGTCCCCATGAAACTCCAGTGATAATGTCCCTGACATACAATTTCGTTCATTTCATGGTAGATCCGGAGGGCGAGATGGTTCAGTGGTTAGAGCGTGAATCTACTGACCGGAAGGCCCGTGGTTCGAACCCGACTTCTGCCTCTCGACTTCCCCTGTCTAGGCTTGGGCAACCTCGCCCTCGCGCTTCCTTCGGGTGGCATGGCAGCTAGGCACCGAAAGGGTGTTACAGCTGAACGATTTATGGCAGATCTAGCAGTCGTCCGCTGTGCCTGGGCCTCGTGTATCCGGGAAATTTTTAGAGCCGACTGATTGTGTCCTAGGAGATAATCGTCCCAGGGTAAAAAGTAAATAAAGTCAGTTTGTAGGGAAGGGAGAAGGTTGTGCAGCATAATGTGGGAAGATCTTAACAAGGTCTGATGCATCGTTTAACCTTGGTTTCCATGAGAAAATTAACGGATGCATTACCGGAGAAGAACAGCATTTTAATACAACATTTGATGGTTGGGAGCATTCCACAAAAATTGCGGGTGAGCAGTACAGTTTTATGGGTGGGCTAGTCATAAGAATGAATGATCTGATTACACAGATAAAAATGTGTAAGGTAGACAGACTACTGATAGAAACCCGGTCGCCCGATCTTCAGAAATGCGTCTTCTACAAGAGTATATCAGTACAGATCAGAATCTAACTTAACTCCGAGGTATTCAGTGTACCCTACTTGCGCTAAGGGACAACCGACGATAATGATAGTTAGGGAGATTAGTGGTTTTAATCCATCCAGATGTTGGCCACATCTCGCTTGCCTGCATTCAAATTGAGGAAAATGCTTTGAGATCAAGAGCAACTAGCATGGATATTCTACATCAACAGTTTAGAATCAAAACAGGCTCCCCGTCGACGACATCGTCAGCATTTTCTATTACAGTGGTTGAATCGTCAAGATATAAGGAGTTAGTGTAAAAAAAGGTAACAGAATGGCTCCCTGAGACACTCGGTCGCAGTCTTGGTTGATCCTTTGCCATCAGTCTGTATATATTGCCTACTTTCAGTGAAATAACTGCGGAGAATCGATAAAACAGACCCACTCGTATTAGCCAGTTGAGGCTTTTGGAGGAGCCAAACTCGTTCAAGTGAATCACAAGTTCCGCTCAAGTCTATGTAACAAAGGTGAACACACTAGCCTCGACTGTCCAAGGCTGTCAAAAGTTGGTGTGTTAGGCAGGCAACAGCGTCAGTGGTTAGCCTTTGAACTTTGTAAGCAAAGAAACGTACATCTTCACGGGCGCCTAGAGAGGGTTGCTTGCTTGTAGGCATCAAGACCCATGTTCATGAAATGGGATGATATCTTGTGGAACCACAAGGAGATGGCTTTGGCTTGATTGTTATTCTGGAGTCCCTCCAGCCTTTGATGATATTGATTCTTCAAGATCACGATTGCGGAGATGATGATTGGTGGGAATAGAAAAATGGGTAGCGCACTGCTTCAAAATCAAAGGAGACACACTGTCATGTCCATTGGACTTATTCGCGTTGAACACGTTACTGGTAGATACAGATACTGACCCGTGTAGTCACACACTCTGGTAAAATAAATATATCCAGACTACTAACATCATGTTTTTTGCCAACAAACGAGGGATCTTGCTGATCGGTATTGCCAAAGAAAATTTTCTGCTTTTTATGACCCGATAGATTATTTCTCTCCCTCCAGTTGTCTGCTGGGGCAAGATGGCTCAGTGGTTAGAGCGCGAATTTACTGACCGGAAGGTCCCTGGTTCGAACCCAACCTCTGTCTCTCGATTTCCCCTGTCTAGGCTTAGGCAACCTGGCAGTATCCCAGCCCTCATACTTCCTTCTGGTGGCATGGTAGTTAGGCGCCGAAAGGGTGCTACAGCGAGTTGTTTGCTACATTTGGCCACAAGATGAAATTCCCACAGTCTCGAAATCTTGATCTCAATGAGGATGGGATAGGGCCTTACCTTCGCTGCTTTTTCGTTATAACGACGAAATGTCTTGAGCACAAAATAATTGGGAGGATCTGGGTTGATAGATGTGGTTCCCACAGGACAGCACAAATCGAAGCAGAACTCTAGATGTCTTGAGAGCACATCTCAATATGTAAGTAGGTCACCATCACCAAAGACTTCAAACCCTGTAGTCTCGAATGTCAGGTGCAGGCGATTCATGTTATCAGAGCTTATATTTCGCCTTCGAATATTGCGTTTCTCTGGTGTGCGTCTTGTCTCGGTTGCTGTCCTGTGAGTGTACCTTAGGGAGAAATCAGATCATGTAGTGGTGGGATATTGGCAAGTCTATACATGTCGGTCTTGCATTTGAGACTGGCCTGATCTCGAGTTTGGAAGTTCACTGTGTTAGACAAACCAAGTTGTCTGAGGGAAGATTTATCAGATCGATTCAAATCGCTGCAGACTAAGAACAGGCACACGGTTTCCACAGAAGACCAGTATTCCCAGAAGAGCTTTGCGAACTTCCTAAAAATCTGCGTGTGGACACCGGGGAAAGGTCCACATTCTCCATAAGAACGGACCTGTATTGTCTGAGGAATTTCGGTTTTCGTGCTATGGCGAGACAGTTCCTGTGAGATAAACCGTATTTGCAGCTGGTTTTCCAGTTTAAATTCTAGCGCAGATTCACGTAGATTAGTACACCACCTTCGGTTTTCTTGGCTTTTCAGTCTTGATTAGATCACATGTGCAAAAACTCCTCAAGGAGAAGACGATTGTCCAATATGCAGCGGCAAACCTGCCACTATAAATTTACCAATGTAAGGTCCACCACGGTTGGCTTACTACCAAGTTCATCTCAACGTAGCATCACGTCGTCGTTTTCGGCAACATTTCTGTGCATAGCTACCAGTCCAACCTTGGGTTTAGTAGTAACTGAGGTATGGTCAACTTGTTCATACGCGAACGGGGATATCACCTTCATCCGGAAGCCATATGGAACTGTCACGAACATTTTGCCAAAGTAGATAACTTTAGTTCCATTCGGTGAGCACAATGTAGCAATGGATTCACCCTGTTTCAAGTAGTTTTACATGCACATCTGCTTATGTGTATGGATTGTTCTTGGTTGTTTGTATCGCCTCTCTCTGCTCTCAGGTTATCGACTACCTCGCCTCATTTCAAAACGTCCGAGGAAAGGCCATTTTGGCCTGTCCCTTGGGATGCTATCTTCCGATGGTCAGCTCGATTTCGTAAACGGGTCTGGACATAAGATTATTCGGATCGATGGCCAGTCTCTCACAAACCCAACTTACTAAAACCAGTTTGACAGTTCGTTTAAACCCCAAGGATACTTACTCAAACTAGATACAGTAATTCAAATGATAAATCGCTCCCCACAAATGAATCACTCTTTTAGCAGGGATGACTACCAGACTACGTTGCCGCTTCTATGTTAGCGCAACCATTCCAGTTAGTCCACACTAAAGAATGGAAGCACTGGAGTGATGTTTCTTCCCTTCTTAGACATTTCAGCAGTGCCTCCTATCCTTGGTCGTGCTTGGATCTGAACCCCGAATCTGATACATGAGGCTGTGAGTTCTGTTAAGAATGACATCCGAGTCCACCGCTTCGCCTGTTTTGTTCGGATTATGCAGGATAATCGCACCGAGGAAATAATGTGGATACAAACACCCCGGAAGTTTTTCCTCATTGCAGCATACAAAAGCAATCGCCATACTGAAAACTTACGGCGGTCCACGTTGACCGTCTCCAGTTTTCAGTTTATTCACAATCCATGTTGCTGCCGCATAATCGGTTAAACTTTACTCACCAAGCGAAGCCAAGTGAAAACAGACTCTCTTACGTTACGTTATACAGTAGCCTAACCACTACATGAGTCAACCGTTTGCTGTAGTCTCTAGCAAGGTTGGCTATCTCTGGGGACTACACAGCCATTCTGGCACCCTCTCTTCGCGGATCTCGGTACTGTATGGACTTTGTTTTACAAATATCCTTCGGTCTGATTCGAAGCTGTTCTTTCGAATGCTTTGTGTGGGATGTTTAATGTACGATCCTTCTCCAGTTTTGTCTCGCATTTAGAGATTGCGACTCTACTCGTCCTTGAGTGCTTTCTAAAACTCGTTTGGTCGTTCCGCTTTCACACGTGTCGCACAGCAGATTTATTTCCCCACGCACCACATTTGAGTGCCGTTTGTTTTCTTATTTTGCTGTCTTCTGTGTGTGAGTTGCTCAAATCTCTCTTCGTTTCCCAATACGGGGTACTTGGTGCCTTCTAATGCCTTTGCTCCACTGAATTCCACCTGTAGGGTGCCCTTAGTGGGAAGAAAAAATCCCATCATCACATTTGCATCTAGTTCTCCTAATCTTTCTCGGCTTTTGCTTTTTGTTTCCAGCATATCGTGGAAAAATTCTCCCTCATCGAATGAGCGGTTACTTATTGTACGAGCCCAGAAACCCAAACCCAGTTCTTCCATTGTTTGGTCTACTCGTCGTCGGCCTACCATGGAGCCTAGCAAACCACGTCCTCCGCGTCGTCAGGTTTCCATCCAGAACCAAGAAACCCATCAAGCACTCCGCTCCGGCTTTGTTCCCCGTCGCTTTATGTCAGTCAAACAAGATACGAAAGCACCGCTCATGCCCACTCATGAACATTCTGTCCGCCGCACACTCGTGACTGATATAATTCGTCGGCCGACGATGCCCAGACATCCTTTGACCACCGCACATGATTTAGATAGTCCCAAAAGTTCCTCGTAGAAGCTATTGTCTCCAGGCTCTGGACAACCGTCATTTCTCAGGAGTCCTCTTTGTCCCCTCTCTCGTACAGATGACTGTCTAATTATCTTCCAGTTTATACCATGCTACCTGCGCTCCTCATTGATTCGCCTCAGCGAGAGTCTTCGTGCTTTCCGAGTCAACTTGCCATGCCTGTTGTCTCATTTTCCAACACTCATTGAACATACTGCTTGTGTCGTGCCAAAAATATCCCAAGTTCCCGCTCATTCTGTTTTCCGCGATTCCGTTGTAAGACCTGTACTCTCTTATCTTGACCGATCGTGTTTCTGCCGCAATTTCACTTTCTACCGGTTCAAAAAGCGCACGTCTTTTCGTTCGTCGCATCAAGTACTGCTGCTCGCCCATTTCACCAGAATTTCTACATTTTGTGTTCTCTTTCTTTCTCTTCGGTCTCTAATCATTATCACTGATTTATTTTTGTAATGCGTTATACCGGTTGTCGTTTATCGCTCGCTCGTACATCCGGATTATTGATCACCATATGTCTTCTTACAAACTGGCTCAGTGTCGTTCTGGAACCAGGTTGGGGGTAATCAATCTCTAATGAAACATTGTTCTACTTATTTGGATGCTTTCAGGTTTGGTGACCCTCTTTGAAGTGTTTTCAGCTACACGATTGACTCGGTCTGCCTACCGTGGAACACGCAGTTATTACCGCACCCCATATAGGCTGTTCCTGTCACAAACGGATCAAGTTTTCTGTTAGTTCTCTCCAAATCAAGCTGTGTAGTTTTAAAGACTTTCAAGTACTACTTATATCGAAAATCAGCTCTTATTGCTTGTGATCGACGCCTCATCAGCCATTTTGAACTGTATTCGCACAGTTCATCATCCAGTTTATGATTAAGGCAGTTGTTTTAATGTAAACAGAAATGATGGACCTATCGATATGGGGATTCTACAGTCTTCTTCCTGGTGAGTTTTATTTTGGAGAAAACTTCCTCTACCTCGAACCACGAGGCACACTTTGCTTTACATTTTCATTTGAATACGAAGATCTCGCGTCAAAACATTGAGGTATGATTTCAGGCTTTGCGGTCAGCGTTCAGACGTACTGAAGCCTGATGTGTATTTCACTGAATAGCTGTCGTAACCTTCATGATCAAATTTGTTTGTGATCTTAGGTAAACTGGTTGAATTGCGCACTGGTATTCATACGAATGTAGGACTGGTTAGACTGTGGAGATCTTTGAAATAATCAGTGTGCAAGGATCTAACGAGCACATGCTGGCTTGTCAATCCTAGTACTTCAGTCTTTCGGGGTGTCAGATGCCTCGGTTGACAGTTTGGTTAACCCAAATCATCGGCAACCATTGCATGCTCGCCAATGCCACGGACGGTTGGCTTTGACTGAATCGTATGCCTTTGTTATGAGGCCAAGCGCTTGGTCGTTGAGGTGGACTGACTGAAGCACCAGTGTTCTCTGATATTGTTGACAATGGTGGTGGCGATGATGAAAGCCAGTGCTAGAAGTTTCGTCGCATCCAAACCTCTGTGCGAAAAGAAATGTCCTACCTCCAGTGGCAAATCCCACAAACTTGCATGCTGCTGGATTATGCTCAGAATGTGTTGAACTCAGGCGCGATTTATCAGCCAGCAAGTTTTATGATCTGTGCGAAAGCTGCTTTCGAGTTAATCAGATTCTAGATGATGATGTTTTATACGGATAGGCTGAAAGGCTCAAATTTCAAAGATCCACAAACCAAACTGCAGATGGATCAAGTGTAGTAGATCTCAGAGGAGTGAAAATACCCTCGAATGACGGAGTGTTGCCAGGTCTAAAGGCGAGTCGTTTGTCCGTTCTCGAACCACCTGCAAGTGAACTACGTCTGTTCTGCTGGCCCGCATGATGCTAAAGTCCATTGAGGTATCTGACGGGACCAAATCAATCCCTTAACACAACACTACTCATTAGGCCACAGAATTTTCTACGAAAACCCACTACGTGCTTCACACTCCCTAGGGTTCATCAGGCAATCTTAGTCTCGTAGTTGCCGTCACCCTTATGTTTTGCTTGAACACTAAATTACACGTAATTGGCAATGTGCAAATTAACTTGGTGTGTGTCACTCAATAATCCCAAGATGAGCAGGCTCTCCAAAAACGACACACCGTTTCTCACGGACTGCGCGAACCTGCTCACAAGATTTTGGACTCTGTTCGTTATAGCTGTTATCCTGTAGAGAACTCGCATTGGACTGCACTCATTGTAGGATCTTTGAAACAGAGTGACTAGCAGCCCTTGTCCGTGGTTGATTATCGTATCATTCTCAATCACACTATCGCGTCATAGCTGTACCAACGAAGAGCCTGAAATAATTCCCTGTTCCTCGCTTCTGGCATTCCTCAAAATTGTGCTTAAAAGATGCTCATTTAGGAAGCCCCCTTGGTGAGATTCTCACTGCAGTTTAATCTTTATAATAGTATGTTCTTGCTAACTGGCTTCATTCACCGTCATTTTCCAGAACGAAATTACTGTTTGCATCGGAGGCGGGGATATTGCTGAAATCTATCGTGAGGGCACAGTGATTGAATTTCATGATAAACGTACCTATACTCAGTGATCTTAGGAAGCATGGTAATGCGTTAAATTGAACATGTTTAAGCTACTTCGGAAATGTAGCATTGGGTTCTACCACAGTCGAGTGACTAGGAAATCACCGTTCCACTTGCTGCTGCAGGTTACAATCTGAGCGACATGCAATCAGCCAAATGCATCATCTGTTTGCCATAGCGTCGGGCGCAATATCAGGTGGTTTTCAGCAAACGTCTCGAGATGGTAAATTTGTGTGGCACTAAAACATGTTTACAACGATAAAAGAGAGGAGTTTGTGTACGTCAACAAAACGCGCGTAGTTGGCTTGCAAAGTCACGAAAGCAGATCATCGAAAACGCACTGAGCAAACTGGCAGCTTTTCAGATTAAGCAAAACACACATGCACAAGCAAAGAAAGTCTTTCCAGTGATGTTCCACTTGGGAAATGTGTTTCACCGTCAGCGACGATTGGTGAGATACATAGACTTATAAAAACACTCCGAAGATATGACACACTATAAAAACCGAACGTGAGATTGTCAGGCGACGCGTCATAATGCGAGATCAAACCACCAAGTTGGATGAGGGACAAAAACAATCTAACAATCACGTCAGTTGAAACAGATGAGATATGAAGCATTTGCAGTCTTCAACTGAGACAAGTTCTCTGGCTAATCCACATATGCTCCATTCCCTCGTGAGCGAAACTGTGAATTACTACCAAATTATGTTTTCGTGATGGATACTCCGGTCGCACTACCGTGCTCTGGTGGGTTCATTCGGCTTGATAAAATACGAGTATGTTTTATGCAGTTCAGTCGTCAAGAAAACAGTGTAATATCTCGAATACCGTACCGACTGAAACACGAGGCAACAGATTCAGTTGAAGAATGGCATCACAAACGAGAGATCCATCTGGAATCCGGTTGAGTCTTCCGTTAACAGCAGACTGGTTAGCAGATGACCGGGTTTCGCAGATCTACCCGTCATTCTTAAATCTGATTTCTTCTTTGTGATCTTCCCCTACTGATCTATTTTACTTACCAAAAACGGGTCGCTCACTGAAATTGTGACAGTTTTGTGCATTTCACCATGATTACCGATCAACACTCATGCGTTCGAACCCATGCATTGGCCGTGTATTGAGTTTGTACAAGTATCTATTTGAGAAGTCATCCAGCCTCCGGAACAAACGGCAGGTCAAGCAATCATCCAATAAAACTTCCTCTCATTGATAGGAGTACATGTGCACTCGTTCGTTGGATATGGTCCGTGAAAATGTGTGTCTCCCGTACAAAACCCAGTTGATATGCAAATGAGTGTATTTGTCGAGATCTGTCCAACTTGGGTTCAAGTAAAACATAAAGTTGGGGAAAACTCGGGGACTGCGCCCACCTGATGAGCCCCAAGAAGGGCGAAACCGGTCTTGGGCTTTCGAAGGATTTTCAGCAACCTTATGAGTAATGCATTACGAGTAATCAGGCAAAGATTTTTATGAGGAAGGCAAGGGCAGTGTTATCACCAAAGACAGTGCAACCATTATCCTAACCAGTATCGCACTGATTTAATAAAGTGCCTGTATGTACTTCCATTTGGAGCGGTTTGAACTCAGGAGCAGCGAAAACTATGGAATGCCAGACGGGAACAGTTTCAAAACATTTAATTTAACTACTATTGGGTCATTTCTAGTTTTTTTACTCCTCAAGTTTTGCAGTAATTGAGTCCAGCACGTATATCAGTATAACCGGACGAACTAGAAATGCAGAATTCAGCACAGCGTAACAAGTAGCACGTATGTATTTAAATTGACGTGTGTATATAGCACTTGGAATATTAAAACAAGAGGATAATTAATAGAGCATCATTCATGTTCATCACAAGTTTCTTCGGCTGTCTCCAGGAAAGCGGCTGGTTCCGATTCAATCCGGTGGCAAGTCTGAGGACTAAATTGACCAGCAATTCTTGAACCGATGGAGAGCAAATCCGTTTCACCGTGCTATGGTGGCACAATTGGACACGCAAAGGTTTGGGGAGTGCGAAAATAATATCTGGATTACTTGTTTTAGAGAATGAAAGGGTAAGGGTACCGAAATTTGTTGATGGGAACAACTTTCGCCCTGCTCTACTTAGGCACAATTCAGGTTCACTTCCTCGGGCAATATTTTCTCGCTTCATCAGTACCCTAGTTTGTTCACTTCTTCACTGAAGTACGGAATCACTGTTGTTTTGTCGCACAGACGGCTTCTTTCCATGGGTGACCTGAAGAGGGGTACCCAATCGAGTTAACCAATTTTATAGCTTCTTGAAGAAACATTCGAACACCATTAGATGCCAGCAAACTTAAAGGCTGACGGAGACGCGGGAAGTATGCTGACCTGATGAACCCTCGAAAGGGCGAAGGCGCTTGTGGGCTGTCGGGGAGTTTTCGGTAATCTTATGAGTAGTGTGTCCCGTCAAGAATACAGGTACTATTTATTTAGTATAAGTAGAAGAGTCTTCAAGTCCCTGTGAAATATCGGCCAATTTGCCTGACATTGATCACCTGTAAGATCATTAGAAACATTCTTGAACGAACCCATCAATCGTACTTGAAGTGCAGCAAATCATGTCGTGCTCTTGGTGCAGCCTTTAAAACGTCTCTTATGTCCCCATCTTCACTTTTGTCATCGGAATGTCTGAAGATTTATTGAATGCCGGCAAACATCAAGATGTGGCTTTTGTCAACTTCAGGAGAAAATTAGACGGAGTTTTGCATGAACGGTCTCCCCTGAAGCATCGTGTACGAGATCATCATGCTGACAGAATGCAAGCAACGCCACATCTGTAATACAAATGGTTTGTCAAATGGCGATCGCCTATGAAATGCGACTGACATTTACTCTCTCTGCTAACACCTTTTGAGTCATCCGGCGAGCACCCTTCGGTCGTTCTGGGTTCGGGGTTACCCTCAGTGAGAAAGGCTCTGATGTCTGTGTCCCATGGTCATTGATTCGTTTGCTGACCTAAAGAGCTTATCTGAAAACTTGCCACCATCGGTCAAAGTGGCATCACCGCTGCATCGCAAGTGATGGTCCACTGCGGATGTTATGCGTGCGTGGTTTGATTTAAGGCAAACTGGGCGGACCAGTCCTCAATAGTCGTTGGTTTTTGGCGTGATCGCCCGTAATGGTCCGCTTGATGAATATTCTCCCGAGTGGCGGATGTCTGGGTGGTCCTGAGACTTGATGCATTTGGCCCCTCCAAGTCGACTTTTGTTCGGGTGTCTCTGAAGCGAATCCTATTCCTTGGTTCGTTGATCTGATGACCAGATCTTATTCGGTAGTTCCAATGCGTTAGCGGTCTTTTAGTCTTGGTACCGGTTAGGTAAGGTAGATTTCACCCTTCTGATTCACTGAATTATTTACTGAGTACCTTGATTAAGGGATTTCCTTTAACAGTCTTGTATTTTCACCTGCCAAGACGTTTAGGCTTTCGAGCTCCAGCTTGTACTTTCTTGTTCCTCCTGCGCAGAAACAAGAGATGTGGTCTGCCGTGGAATAGCGGTGTTATTTTTGTCCAACCCCCTGGAAAGTGTCTCCCAGTATTCCGAATATTACATTCACTGCACCTTTTAGTATAATTTCATTGCCCTACTATCAAGTTTTAAGCTTTCAAGCGAAATGGCAACAGTCGATTCACCCACAAACCAAGCCAAACAAATGATTGGCTCAAAAATAATCGCTTGGGAACTTTAAACGAACGCCGCCATGAGACAGTTATTACCTCAAGTGCTACAAGCTCAGCCGCTCAACTAATGTAGTAATAAGCCGCTCACCGTTGCTTTTTGGTCCAGTATGGTATTCTGTGAATCAGAAATGCCGTTTGCGGTTCGAAACCCGGGTTTGTCGCTCGCCTTCTTCTCTCCTTTCCTCCATCACTGAGCAAATGGCTGGATATGTGCTAGTTATTTTGTCTTCTTCAGGTTTTGATACCTGCGTGTGTTATTGGGGGGGGGACAATTGCAAAACAAGTCTTACAGAATATAGCACCAGCAATAACAATTTTGAGACACGTTTCCCCAAAAGGCATTATCAGCTGTCCTGGCAGTCTTCCACGGCATAAAAATATGACTACTTGAGACGAAAGTAACTGAAAGCTTCTACGTTTAACCAGGTCACTGGAAGAAAATTCTTTTGTATGCGGTGAATTTTATTTCTTGATATCCGCAACGAAACATGTCATTTCCTTGCTACTCTCATAATTAAGGAGATAATATAAAGTTAAACTGAAGGGATCGATAAAGAGCGTCTTGGAATTTGTAAGCATACTTTGAAATGTCGAATTGACTTAGGCAAATGGGACCACGTATGGGTTGTCAAATTGCACATTTTGGGCGCGAGTTACCTTGAGATTTCCCGTATTGTTTCCTTCAAACTATGGTAGAGGGTATTTCGCCTGTTTACTCGCTTTTCCTTATTTTATGCCTAATACGCGTTTAAGTCATTCTTTACTTAAAGTGCGGGCATACTGGGTTTAAACGCGTGACTTCCCTAGATTTTGGGTAAATCGGCAGATCACAATGCCAGGTTTTGTTTAAATCGCATGTCCAAAATAACGCTAACAAACGCAAGAGATCTTGAGGATCGAGCGAACTGGAGACCTAGAAAAATTCGCCCATTTAAACCAACCCTCAACATGAGTCAACGAAATATGCAGTCAAACGGGATGCATCACATAGAAATCTCAGGGGTCCAATGGCCACATTTCAGCTGAACTTATTCTTGCCTTTCGCTTAGTGACCAGCTGCACCCCCAGAGTAAAGTCATCCTTATTCGAGTATCCACCACCTTCGGTACCCTGTTCTTGGCTCTGGTTTACACTTCTGCTCCCCTACGAGGCAGCTTCCTCGAGGGTCTTGCCACAACGCATTCTGGTGGTAATCATAACTTCAACTCTGCCTCTGAATAGGCTCTTCAGTGAACGTTGGTGTCCTACTGGTGTGTACCCTGCCCCTGTGTCCACACTCTGACTCACGGGGGAGGATAGCAGCAGCATACCCAGCCCTCTCCAGCCAAATTTCACCGGAAAACACCAAACGTGGTACGTTTTAACGGGTGCACTGATTCTCTTAAAAACATTCAACATGCAGCCCAGGATATCCTAGTAGACTTTCAGAGACAAGACACCTTTAGCAAGGAGTTGTGCGGTGGTGCGGTAGCCCCCGTCCCACACACAGTTAAACCCTAGGACATGGTTCCCTTTTGCAGTTACCAAGGCTTACAATGTCTAGTAGCATATGCTGAACCCCGCTCTATCGACCAAAGACGAAAGTGCATGAAATGCAGGGGATATTCTTTCTCGTAGTTACCGTTTTTACCTCGCAAATCGGTAAAGTCGAATAGCTTTTTTTCCACTTTTACTTTTGCCCCGCGCCAATTAAAGCCGATTCCCGCTTCTCACTTTATTATGAGTGAGCGGGCGTTGTAAGACTCTCCACCCCAAAATTTGAACATGCTTATTACACTTCAGAATGTACGTCCTCAAGGCAAGTTATGATTGGCTATGTTGAAGGTGGCGGAGCCTACACTTTCTGTCCCAATTCTAAACGACATTTGCTGGGATCGACCTCTTCGTAGACTCAGTAAACTAATCTGGATAGACTAAAAAACCAGCTTTGATCTCTTGAATTCGGATATCACCAGCCCAGTGAATGCTGATCCACATTAGTGTGGAGGAATTGCGGGCGGTGTGTTTGAGGAAGGTGCCCACACAGGCCTCCAGTCCTGCCGGAAACAGGCCTAATAACTGCTGTTCAGATTATTTTGCCAATGCCAGAACTGATGACGAGGAGGGGGGTGACAATAATGGGGCCTAATTCACATGACAGTGTCTTCAAGTCTGCCTTTCCAGAGAAAGAATAACCTCGATACCACAAGACGTGGCTTCCATCGCGGCCAAGAGACTCAATTTCGCACCATATTTTCGCTGTCCATGAGGTCAACAAGTAAGTGCATTCTTTCCGGCCATTCCGCTCTGGGATATAACAGACGTGTTTAGACTCCTCTATCAAAGGGAACCCCACACTCGACCATTAGGCTACCACTCACATGAAATCCTAAGGCGCTTCCCCGATTCTAGGTGAAATGCAAACAGCGCATGTTCAGTTATACCATCATAGAATTTACGGTTTCACGTATTGCTGCACAGGATCGAAGCTTTCATCCAAGTTTTCCGGGTCGGTTTTGTTCTCCTTGTTCAGCGGCTGCCGTTCACCTGAAAGGAACAAGCGAAAAAAGGGTGTAGCACTGCTCTTTAAGTTTACGGCATGAGGCAGTAAGACTGCCAGCGCGGGGACTCGCCTAAAAAAGTGTCTAGTAGTGCTTTGAACTGGGTTCTAGATGGGGCATGGACAACCGTCGGAGGAAGGTTATTCCATGCAGCAACTACCCGAAATGAGAAACATTTTGCCTAATTAAAGTGTTTGCTCTGAGCTTGAAAATCTTCTTACCATGTCCCCGCCGTGCGTTTGCTGGGTCAACGGTGAAAAACCTGTTGACCAGACCTTGTTCAAACAGGGCATAAGTAAGAAGTAGGTCTCCATGGTGGCGACGATACTCCAGGGGAAAGAAGTCAAGCGCCGTGAGACGCATTTC
>SJOL01006822.1:661094-676570 GCA_004794785.1 Opisthorchis felineus | reverse complement strand
TATGAGAGACTCTGTGAGTGTCGCGAGGACACCCCCCAATATAGCTCAATGGGTCGCTGAGGTACACAAACCGCCACAACACGGTAAGGTCCAGTCTCTTCGTGACGGACTGAGGATAATCATCAGTAAACGACTAGTTTGTGGAGTAGGGACCCTGTGTGTCGAGACCATCTCTAACGAGGATGATTCCAAACAAGTTTTGTTACGATCCGTAATAATTGCCCCCCCCCCTAAAATAATCGACTAGAGGGATCCGAATTGATGCGTATGCGGACAGGGATTAGTAACTATCGTTTAGTGTTTTCTCGAGTCATATTGCAACGAGCGTTACGGGGACCTGTATGTCACTTTATGAGAAATGATATCCCTGTACATCACAGAACAAAACATTTTCTCTTGGCCACCGCGACATAATTTACCGCTGCGAAGGCAAGTACACCACCTAACTTATTGCACTTTCCCGAGGTTCATTTGCTTGCTTATTCGATTGATGGTTTTATGTAACTCGGTTAATTTAACCACTAGCGGCTTCATACGAAGATCTAGTGGCATTTGAGGAGAAAAACACCCAAGGATGTACACATAGATGTATTCATCTTCAAAAAAGCGGTCATACAGATTACGCTCTTACAGCAGTATTGTTTTGATTTTCGTCGTTCACTCACAAATTTTATAGTTGTTGTTTAGGAGAAATTCCACCTACGAAGAGCTGCGGTACTTTCGTTCCGGAAGGGTGAATTTCTTAGGTAAGTTGGAAGGTAGAAAGCAGGTTGGGAGGACGACAGCAGTCGAGAAAACCTCGTCACCTCGGTTGTACGCTGTGTTCTAAAAGACCGCTATTTCTAGTGCGCTCTCTGCGACCAGTTTATGGTGCCCTGCATGGATGTTCGAATGAGTACGCACAAAAGCGGGTTGTAGACCGTGGCAACTTGTCCTTTGGCCGTTTGCTTAGGATGGGTTCCGATCGGAAGATTACCTGTGAATTTGCCGCTGCGTAGTTCCCTTCGATGTCTGTTCGGACACATTCCGGTTGCAGGGTCACTTCTGGCCCAGTAGTTCATAAGCGAAATTACTGACCGGAAGGACCTTGGTTTGAACCCACCTCCGGCATCTCGACTGTCCCTGTCTAGGCTTGAATAACCTGGATTCCTTCGAGTGGCATGGCAGCTAGGCATCGAGTGGAGGACAAGCCGGTTTCTCCTCAACTGATACTAATATTATTTTCTGGATGTTACTGACTGTGTGCTTGTTTTGCATAGAGGTCACTTGGAAACCGTCCTCCTAATCGCTTTCACTCGGCTTTCAGCAAATTATCATTACGCTGTCGGTTGGAAATCGTATGATATTCCAATTTCGACCGAGAGGTATCTCTGTGAAGTGACTGTGATTGTCATATATGCTCCAACGTTTGCGTCATACCCCACCACAAAGAACCATCACTTCTGGTCAGCAGGACATCAAGGCAGTATATCTCGATGGTCCGGTGGGATAATAACACTCGCCCCGTACTCGGTCGGTTTGGTTTCGGTAAACTCCGTGAGAATGGAGGCATGCTTACTTACTTCTAGACCGTCAACCAACTCGTTATCGTCAGTAATATTAATAATTATCCAGCTGTAATAGCCATTCGGTGCCTAGCTGCCATAGCACCCCAAGAAAGATCGAGGGCTGAGATACTGCCGGGTTACCCAAGCCTAGACAGGAGCAGTCGAGATGTCTGGGTTGAATTCGAACCATGGAATTTCCAGTCAATAAGTTTGCGTACTAACTACTGAGCCACCTTGAGCTCTGAGCTAGTTGTTGTCTAATGTGCAGTTCCGTCAACTTACTATAGACACAGGCATTCGTGTAAATGTGGGACTGGCAGTCTCGTTGAAGCCAAGTGCCGACGTTACTAGTTCGAGACCAGGCGGTCGTATGTAAGGCAGTGGTCAGAGGGAATAGATGGCTGACCCGAGAACCGGCTATGCTACCTACGTCTTTGGACGTGAGATAAACAACAGGTTGCGCTTCTCCTGCAACAGATGCGACACTACCGGACACAACGGTTTTGTGGATGTGTTCGGACTGTAGGCTCGGATGCGTTGGCGATAGTCCATTTCGTTTCGTGTTTTCCGTTTACCTTGTGTCGTCGAGGAAGGGGTGCAAAGCATAAGTTCGGGGGGAGGTTGTTTTCTGCGCAGGTACCAGGTTTCTAGAAGGTGACGTTACCTTGCCTTCGTTCAGTAATGTGACTTTCAATATTCGGGACCCTGTGTCGTGATGAAGAGAAAATGAAATTCGCCGACGCCAACAGTAATAATTTTCTGTGCCCCGACTAGTTTTTGGATGAATTTCCACTCACAGTGGTCGTGTCCCAATCTGCTTGGCTCGTCATCACCAATTACTTCGGGGACAACGTGAACAAGGACCTTCTTCCTACCCTGCAGTACCCTATCCAGGAACCGGATAGGTTGTTTTATGTAGCAGGTGAGACGGTAACGGTGTCGGCATCACATGAGCTGATAGTCGGAAATCGACTCTAAGGAGACGTTGTTTTGCAGCATGTAGAGGGGAAAAGTGTCGTATTGGTCTGGTTAGTCTCAGGGAAGACTGTCAAGTTCATCAGTTGACAGGTCTCCTGCCAATTCTCCGGTTCTTCTTCTGGACGTGTTTTTAAAGGTAACCGTGTGACGCCGGGATATAACCACGAGATCATCTGATATCCTAGGTAGCTTATAGTTCCCTTGAGGCTGTTTTGGGATCATTTAAAGGGTGGACGATGTCATTTTTGATGTGGGGAGTTCTTAACGGGCGTAGCGCGGTCGCCAGTTATCCTTTAAGGATTAATTAAGGACGCTACTAACGTTTCTTATTTCTGACTACTGCTGGTTGGTAGCCTCAGCACTATACTGTAGAGACAATCTCCACAAAGCTTGTGTTTGAGGACCTGCTGCGGAGACGAACCGGCAATTTGGAGGTAGAATCATCGGACACAGTCACTAAATTCCATATATTCATTCACAACCTTCCGGCATCCATTCAGACCGCAGACTATGTGGTTCTGGTAGATCTCAATGCTGATTGTCTCAGCTTTAGATATGGACAGGATTTGTGCCTCTGCATATTATTTACTTCGTGGGATGCTGCTGGGTTCTAGCCAGCAGTTCGGCATTGAATTTCACGAACTGAAGGCGATTCAGATTTCTGCACCTCGTGAGCTTCCTTGTGGTTATAGATAAATCCACAGTCTCGGTCGAAGCTGTCTCCCTTTCAAGTTTTGGCAATGGAAACCCGAAAGACACTTCATCCCGGGACAAGTTCCTACTCACACTGCTAGATTGACATATGCTTGATCGTGGTGCTACCTTAATTGGTCGAAGCCCTTCCCTGTTGTTAGATTTGCATCCCGCGCAAAACTGGCCGTGGTGACACTACAAAGGCTATCAACCTCACCATGACTACTCTAGAGCTTATTCCGTTACCTGAATAACCAACCCGGGTATCTTTCTGGATGACGATGTAGTAGGCTCACTACGGCCCATCGGAGCAATTTCTTGATCCACTGTGAGTCCACACTGTATTCTTATGTCATCTTGAATGGCTAGTAAGAAACTGTCCAACAGCTCCGACCTTCGTGCCAGGAGCTGAGAATTGTGAGATTCAGTAGTTGCTGCTTGTTGGCATATGCTCTCCTCACGGTGTACCAGTACTGGTGCCGACCGTGCGTGTGGCAACTCACGACATCTAACTTTGACACCCGGGAGGTCGCGTCTTCATTGCTTGCTTTCCGAGGTGTCGTTCAGATTGCATTTCCGTCTACATGGCTTCCGTCTTTCTAACCTGGGTTACTTACCTTGCGGTATGCTATTGCGCGACCGAATCCTCTGACGTATCATTATTGTATCGTGCTTGATAATTAAGGTTATCTTTGCTGAGACAACGCATACTGGAGTCGAATAGGTAGCTTTCTCTAGGGCTGGCGATGACATGTGACTGTCACGACTGTCTGTGAGCTAATGGTACCCTCAGACCTCGCGGCAGTATGCAGGTTCTGCTGTTAGCCTGAAGACCGCGTTAATCGAACCCTTGGTGGGGCGTCCACAAGCTGGTGTCCAGAATAGTTCATTGGAACCAGTCTACTCACTTGAGCAGTTTAGTTTCCGATGATCTCAAGCAATGGCGTCCGTCTAATGATTTTTGCGGACTCCAGCGAAAAGTTCCTTGTCAGCTGTTACTTAAGAACTCAATGTCAAATATGAACGATCTTAGTTAGACATGGCTATTGATGATTTTGCGTGTGTCAAATTCGTTTTCCAACACAAAATATCCTCTCGCTCTCGTTAATGGATTTTTGTTCCACATTCCCGACCATATCTCTTAAATTTCACTTTTAGCTTAGTGCTCCACCGCGAACATCAGATGATGACAGAACACGAGATACGACATGTCCGACTTCTTCAGACAGTAGGGTTTCTGGATCAACTGCCCTGGGGTCACTATCGTTTCTTTCGAGAATTTCTGGCCGCTTTCGTTTCAGCCCTCCAATGGTCTTAGCTCTGTTCGATGCACTGGCCACCATGGAATTGTGTGCTTGCAGTTTAGAATGCTGGCCTATCCGCGCTGTCGCCGGCCATCACGGTCTACTGGTTGCTATCGCAATGAATACTGTTCGAGGTGCCATATTTACCTGCATGGATGCCTACGGCAATCCAACTAATCCCTGGTACAGGTGAGTGAATGAGTGAGTGGGTGGTGGGTGAAAACTCAGTTGTTTTTTGTGCCACTCTGACCGCCGTTGATGAGTATATTTCTCTGCCTCATATTATTTATTGTCCGATATAATTAGTAAACCTGACATAATATATTGCAGCTCCTCTACTAACAACTCGTGTAACAGCGAATTTACCTGTTCCCCAACTATCTGACTGCATACTCGTGGAAAAAAATTGTCCCGCACAAACACAACGTAGCTAACCTAGTGGATAGACAGGCATTTCCTACGTGTCCCAGTTTGCATGGAGGCCTGAGCTTCACTCGCACCTTCCAGGTTCGTTTAGCAGTGTGTTGGAATATTGGTAACTCGAGCGCCTACCTTGGTAGTTGATCGGGTGGCTGTTAAACTCTTCGCCGGGCTTAACAGTTGACCACTCGAGGAGACATCATCAGTGCGCACTAAAGAGGCTTATCTGCCGTGGAAATAACTTCCAATAGAAGTTCTGCCAGAATATGTCCCCGAATTAGCCCTTTATCAAGGTCGATTTAGGGAAGGAGAAAGGCTGCTGCCCATCCATCCAAAATCACATCATAACACCCCATTTACTTTTTTCCAAGGTTCTGTGGATCTCAGGCATCTCCGTGCACGCATTAAGTTAACTTCTTGCTGATACCATACCATAACTAGGTCAAAGCCGTTGTTTTGGGAATTATGTTGACGTACACTGTAGGCGGTTGTCACATCGCACTTGAACATGTTATCCGTCTTCCGTTCCATTGTCTTCATCAAGGATAATAACGGACAACTAGTGAAATTCGATTTCCATAGCATCATTTAACTTTAAAGGCTCCGTTAAATTCTCATCGGCTTTGGTTATTATCCGTTTGTGCCAGTTAACTTCTGCTCTATTCCATCGATCAACCGCATCATTGTTCTGACCTGAGTCATGTGCATATGCTCAAGTGTACTATTTTCTTCGTCACATGTCCACTTGGCCTTCATAAACCTGAATAAATTAGTGGCCTTGCATGTCTGTATACTGAAAAACTGCAAATGGAGTCAGCACACGCCTACTGTGAGTGTAAAACCGGAGCAATGGAATATTACAATCATACTGTTTCATCCCCACATCTTGTAACTCAGAAGGACATTGTTCACCTGCACATTACTTGTCCGTTTAAATTTTTGATCATGCAAAGTACACGTGGGTAGTGTAGATCAAGGATGCTACAACCACTGGTTTCCTGGGGATGGTTTACTGCTCACTGGAAGTGATGCCGTGGAATTGGGAAGTGAATCGATGAAAGAAGACCAGCGATTCATCAGGATAAACTGATCCCCCCAAAGGAACCGATTCTCAGCTCCTCAGCCCAATTGACGCATTCAGGCTGCACATCCTTTGTAGGTGACAATAAAAAGTGATGTTGCTGGTCACCTGCCTCGTTCATCACCCGCCAAGTGATGAACCTTCATTGGTATTCCACTCTAGTTTCGTTTCTCATCCTCTGATTGCTAGTTTGTTTCACGCTGTGAGTGTCATCCATTTGGCTAGTTCATCTGGAAATCTGTTTAGGTACAGTCTGTTCATTTTATTGTTCTGGACTTCTTTTATATCCGGATTACCGGCACGGTTCCAATGATGTCCATTTAAGGTGATGTTTTCTGGCGTTATCTGACTGTCTGGAACTTTCACCACGAATTGAGGCAACCTATCCACACGTGTACAGTGGTATTTTCCTCTTTGTGTTCAGTAGTGTTTTGTGCAACAGTGTATCACAATCTCCCGAGAAAAAGTATCCTGAGAAAACCTGTTTTCATGAAGAGTCCACGGGAGCTTTGCGAGTTAGCCACTACTTCTTGCGCGATCCCTAAAAGAGAGTCCACTTTTGCTCAATCGAGACCAACTGCCTCGTTTCCCCATGGCGTTCTGTTTTGCGCAGTTGCTGTGTCTCAGCTGTAAATGGTGATCCTTATAGCACAGCGTCACTTTTTAAACTTACCATGACAACTGTTCTTCCACTGATCTATTTTAAGGTTCCTTGTTGGCCAGTCCGATTTTACCTGGGTGGCCATCACTTGGATACTTCAGTTGTTTGGGGCCCACGCGGCCCTAAGGTTGGCTGAAATCTGGTGGTCCCTCAAACCTACAGTACAGCACGCTGCACGGCACCAACTGGCACTAACTCTTCGCAAAACTCCGTCGCCAGAATTACCCCCTGTGAGTGTTCCTATCCAACCGGATCTCCAAGTTGCACCGCTCTTCGGGTTTATCATTGAAGCTTTCGGATCCTGCGTCGAGTTCTATCTGGCTTTTATTTGCTCCTGTGTCATCGGGCGGTGGAATTGCAGACGTGCCTTTCCAGAACCATCGAGCTTGGCTACGTCCTGTGCGGATTCTCTTACGGATAACGCTAGATCAGGAGAGGTGGAAAACGTCCCTCAGTCTCGTACACAGTTTATCGGTTCTTTTATTCTCCGGCTGTGCATCAACCTTACAATAACCTCCAAGTGTAAGTTTCGTGGCTTGCTAACCTCAGTTAGTATCTCGAAAACTGTAATTCCACTCGGCCGTACAATAAAAGGAAAGCTCGAGATGGTTCAATGATTAGGGTGCATAGTTATTGACTGGAAAGTCCGTGGTTCGAACCCAACCCAGGCATCTCGACTGCTCCTGTCTAGGTTTGGGCAACCTGAAAGTACATCAGTCCTCGTGCTTCCTTCCGGTTGCGTGGCAGCCAGGCACCGAAAGTGTGTGTTATAGTGAGGGAATCAGAAATTGCTGAGAACGTTTCATCGTCGTTCTTATTCGGGGATTTATTTTCTCCACTTTACTGTCCCCTTCGTAAGAGTGGACGATGCGTCCATTTTTTGAATGGTTTCAGTGATTTCGTGTCTGTCCAGCTATACGGTCGCTACACTTCTCTGTAGTTTAGAGCTTTCAACTTGGGTTTGAACTAATTTCAACAACCTTATTTGATCACCTAACAGTTCAGCGACGTACGCATTGCTACGCATCGCTTCCACATTGCCGTCAGCAATTATTCTGATGAGAGATATGTGGTAGGAGATGGAACAGGGAAAGGTCAGACAAATAATGGCTAAATAACTAAATAAAGAAAGTAAATAAATGAATGAATAAATAGACAAATAAGGAAGCAAATAAATAATTAGTAATAAATACATGGATGAGTAAGTAACGCCACGGGGTCACACAACTTCCCGAATTCTGATTCATCTTGCGGATCGATTCGGGACACACCTGGTTAACTCAAGTTGCAGTCCTAGGCGAAAATGGTGAAAGAACCGTTACCCGGAACCCTTGGTATATGGCTTCCGACGGTTTGGAGCGGAACGTAATCTCAATACATTGTGACCCTGTCATTAGGAAGGGGGACAGTTTCTTCCATACATCCAACCTTGAAAAAAGTATGCGAGCCGAAAGCACACAATGCCATTAGGTGGTTCACTTTACCGAGGCGGAATGAATTGATGAGGTCTAGATTCTCGTCCAACGCATCCTAGTAATCAGCTGGTTAGCTACGTGCGCTCCCCTCGCTTCGAGTGGCCAAGGGCTGGGTGGCCGCATAATTAGTCACAAAGCGAGACGGTTAGCAAGTTCAACACCTGGGTCACGTGTGAAATATACTTAATGTAAATAAGGGTTAATAAGATATTTTTTTGCCAAGCTACTCAAAAGAAAGCGAATTTGTAATTACATTTCTAGCAAAAACTTTTGAGCTCATAAACCAAATTATGTTCAATTTATTGTCAGTAGAAAACCCAAGCACAGATGATGTGGACAAAAAGACAGCGCTTAGAATAACGCTCAGGCTGTCAGTATTCTAGAAGCCCCATTTGTAACTGAGTCCTGTGCACGTGACTACTTTGGAATTTCCACAACTTCTCTCCAGTGTATGAAACCATACTTGAAGCCATTATCAACTGCTTCCCTGATTTTTTGAGCTGGAATAGTAAGACCAATCATGTGTTAGGATAAGGTATTGTTAGAGTGTGATTTGCACTGCTACATATCAGGAACCATTCAACCATCCAATTCTCTCGGTGTGTGGCTGCCATGTCATCCCAAGAAAATGCAAGAGCTGAGCCACTGCAATCTTGCTGTAGCCGAGAGAGACGCGTTGGTAAAATGAAGGATAGGCTCAAATTAAGACTCCCTCTATCGGCAGCTCGTTCGTTTACTTCTGGGCCTTCTCGGTTTGGTTGGGAACACGTTCTGGCAAGGCATGTACTAGACAATAGATAAGAACGAGTTTTTTTCAGATCAGGGCGCTATCGTCTTGTCTTAGTCGCTTGATAATAGTTGCCTGTTGTCTTGAGGGTCGGCTTCTCGTAGCAGTAATGCTTGCATTATTGACGGTACTGTACTTGGATAGCACTCTCATTGAACCCTTTGACAGCACAGATACACTGGACGGGTGGACTACCCGTTTTTAACATGAATATTTGCACTCACAATTACATGACAGGGTCTTCAGAAAATAATGTGATCAGATTTTGAAAAGCTCATCAGCACGAGGTCTTTCATTGTTATCATTGTTGGAACTTACTTGGTAGCCGCAGAGGGATCGATCCTTTGGGGGAACGCTCACGAGTAATCAGGTCGTCTGAATCAGTCAACAGCAAGTTAGACGGAAATTCCCATCTGATTGTATCAGCTAGTTTGCTCACGAGCCTTTCCGGTTATCCTTCGGAATTTCCTAATACAACAAGGAACAGAAAGCATGATCTGTTTGTGCAATGGACTAAAAACGGAGAGTAAAAATGAGAAGGGTCAGCTTCCTGCTTACCTAGGAATTTCCAGATGAGGTAAATGAAAAAGTATGTGAGAAAGTGTGAAAAAAGTATGATACATATGCTACACTATTCCAAATTCGTTGCCATGATGCCTTATTCGATGTCTCAGGATTCGTACAGTACAACCGTTGACTGAATAGACTTTGGATTCCATTTTCCACGACTTCTCACTTTCAAGTTGAATTACCATGTACTTGAAGCCACTGTGCTTACATTTCGGAACTTTCGTTACATCAAGTTTGCCCCATGGTATTCAAGATGAGGTAATGAAAGGACATCATGTATGCCTGCTGGTGTTTTTCATGGTGATTTTGTTGGTATAACGGCGAAGCATCAGTGCTGAGCACTGATGTTGGGCTGTCGATGATGATGTTGATTCCTGACTTTTCCAGGGCTAGCCGCATCCTTCTCTTATATGATCGCATTTTTTAAAGAATAAAATGAATACGTCGGTACATGTAAATGAGCCTTTTGTCTGTAGAGGTGATTTCGAACAGAGCAGGTCATATTAGTGGTTGTAGATGGCAGACCGAACGATTTGAGCTTCTTCCGAGATGTGTTCCTCTTGGATGAAATCATGGACAAGCGATCATGACAAGTGATGTGCTGATACGTGTCCCGACCAATCCGCTGGATTGCTAATAGTGTTTTGCTAGTGATGGGTTTGTTTCCGTTGCAACATTCCTGTCCCCATCTCTCCTTCTAATCTCCATTCAGGCCTTGGCCTAACGGGAAACTATATTAACCCGGCAAACGCATTTATTCAATCCTATGGAGTGGGAGGCGTCAGTACCCAAACTCACCTTCTCGTCTATTGGCTCGGTCCGTTTTTCGGTGTCTGGTTGGCCGTCCAGCTACAATATTGGACGGTAAAATTCCTAGAACCGTCCAGTTTACAAGTGGCACCCGACTCCATTTTCAACAGGACTTCCTCACCATCGAAGCAACCTCCACTTAATGGCAAACCTTGGCCCCTATCTAGTCCATCTTCCGATTCGGTTCAGTACGATTCCTTTTGTTCAAGTGCCTCGATCGATGTGGGACCATCCGGGACCTCCGTATCACAAAGAAAATGGAGCAAACCATGATGAGATGTTTTGCTCACCATTATTTTATACCGGACACACGAAAGACTCGTTTGATGCTTTTTGTACTTTAGTTCCTAAACTGACCGTTTTGTTTTGTGACAAATGATCTCCCAGTCAATGTGATATGTCACAATAAAATGGCCAGTCGAGTCGTTCAATTCTTACGATTGATATACTAGAGTAATGTGAGGAACAAGTAACTTCGGTTCTGTGGGAGAATATTTGGCGCTGATGAAAGTACTCCCACTTAAGCCCCCCCCCTTATTGACGGCGGTAGTTTGGTCGGGTAATTTGATTCAAGACAACTTGCTTGACTGGTTAGTTTGATTGGAGAATGAGTAATGGAGATTACTCGTGATACTTTCGTACAAATACAATACAATGCGTGTTTCGTTTGGCTTGGGATGTATCCCGTGGAATTGGTATGACCGGTCATCCCACGCTTCGGCTAACACTTTTCAACCTCATCACTTGTGTGGAAAGCATGTTTCGCATCACTCTTATCGTATAGTTCTCCTAACGAATTGGTCAAAACACCTTCCTCAGTGGGTATACGACGTAAGGTAAACATTCACGGCTGTATGCAGTAATCTACCTAAAGATGGGATGCTAGAGGAATAGGACGGGGAGCACCCAGATTTTATCAAGTGGGCGTAGCTCACATGTTCTCATCGCATTATCAGCTGTAAAAACCGCGCACTTGCCGTACAGTGGTTCTCGCTGTCACGGTTTTGTTCTCCGATGATTTTGGGGAGGTGGGGTAGATAGATACGCATTGAAAACGGTAGCTGATATAATTGATGCGTAAATACAGGGGCGTCGGTGAACTTTTCATTTGGAAGGTCGGAAGGGGAGCTATACATTGAAGGCATCAGCTTGAATGCATGAGCCCCATCCTCAGGGTGCAGCTGTCAGGTTTCTGACCCGCATAATAATATGGAGACCACCAGGAATGATACAGCTGTCCAGGTAGGCAAATTTGTCTACTACCTCAATCGGCTCATCCGCAAGTATGAGGTTAGGGCTCGAACCCATTCAGTCTTGCAGCACCGCTTAACACTTTGCAGATGTGAAGCGCATGCCAAACCGTGAGGCAGAATCATTTAGATTATTTAATATTTAATGTTTGCCGAAAGACGAACCTCGTAACCGGAACGTACCCAATGGATTTGCTAAATGTCGGTGGACACTGGTTCTTCTCCACCTTAAGTTCAGTGTTCCACTGAGGAGCACGCACTCCCCAGGCATTCAGTGATGGCAAATGCTACCCCCAGCTTGTCCAAGTGATATGCAGGTCAGCACATTCACACTCTCATTTATGTGATGGTTCTATATGATGCAAATAGCCGTTGTTCTCAGGCCTCCATTCACGCTTGCCCCTTAATCGGCTTTTGGCATCAGAGGTTGGGAGCTGCAGTACTTGAAACCGCGGGCCATTATCCCCACTTGCATTTAATCCGTTCGAAGGATCCCTAATCATCCCTAGACCTTGAATGCCAATTCAGGCTTTTGTGTTTCCAGAGATTTCAGCACACATCTCCCAAGAACAGGTGTTCAGTGGAACTCGTCCCAAAAAAATGGACTCTTTCGTGTGTAATCCTTGGGAGCTGTTCCTGAGGTTCTTGATGAACTGTATCAGGTGCCTGATGGTAAACTAATGCAATCTTTGATTTTCGTTCTTTTTGAAAACACCTTTCTTTGACTGGTATTGACAAAGTGCAACGCAGTACAACATATTGAACCACTTATATTCTATTTTTCGTATCGACCTGTCTGCCAAACAGTTCATGGGAGGCCAAGCTAAATTCATTAGTTCTTTGCGAAATTTACAGCCCCCTCCGTATTCCAGATCGACTTTATTTTTGTGAAGGATATTATCTAGAACAGGTTGTGTAGTTGGACCACCATTACCTCACTAAATAGTTTATAAGATTTGCGATTGTGCGGTCAGCAATTATAAGTTTACCTGGTTCCAAACATTTTAATCTTGATCGATCCTGGCTTTGAACAGAAGCTTACAGTTAGTCCGATCGAAGCAGTTCTGATGAGAAACATCGGCAACTTCGATGAAACCAGATGGGCGGCTTCAGCTATCCAGCATTTCGAGGGCCCGTTGGGCTTTTTCTAGTTGCTAACGCCAAAAAATAAATATACTGCTCCGATTTCACATACTACTTATGAGGCTGTTCAGTACTCGCGCACTGCCGCTTTCGTCGCGTTTTCATCTCCCCGAAATTATTTCCAACACGAACTTTAAATTTCATGTATGCGGAGTAAACACGAGTTTACAAAGTGAGATGGCGCCAGACGTAAAGCTCAGAGGAATCTCTCACTCATGATTCTCGAGTGAATCTTGTGACTGTTTGGTGCTGCACGTTCAGCTGAAGAACATTGTAAACAGGAAAGCCGTTTCAGTAATGTGTTAACACTCCTAGTTTGCGAAAAACTGCAGTAGTGTGCAAACATGAGTTTGCGTTTCAAATGGGACTGTTTGACATCAAACACGATCATTGGGTAAAATTTATAAGAACGATCACCGCGCATTCTTATCAGTGATATCGTCCCACGTTTTACTGTAGCCGAAAACATGCTTCACCGGAAAATACATCAATGGAACGGCACATCCATTTGCCAAGTCAGACCGGGTGAGAAATCTCAGGACAAGGTTGACGGAGATTGGGGGCATAAAATGTGACTATGTAGTCCTCGTTGAAATTGGGTTAGGTATCAGGGGACCAACCGGTGTTATTTCAGATGGTCATCTCGATTACTACGCCCTGCAGGGCCTTGGAATGCCAACCTGAGTGACAACGAGAAATGATAGTTTTCCAAGATGTTCGTAAATTTGCCCCTCCTGATTTAAGCAAAATCCTACGCCCCAAACCCTCAGGACACTGAGTGACGGAAAAGGCTCTTGCGGACATTCCATGAAAGCACTGGGACGGGTCTGCAGATTCTTGTGAGCTTTAGAAATGTCGGTCCTATGGCAGAGGGCTGTTCGGATGTTCGGAACAGTAGCATACCAAGACAGTTGGCAGTTGGGTAAAAAACGGATACTTCTTCAGTCTAACCTCGTGACAACTTACCGTAGTGGCACCAACCACGCAGACTACCACCGTTGCATAGACAAATCACATCAAGGTTGGGAATTAGGGCTGTATGGGATTAAGAGAGGCCCCACTAATTTGTTCCTGGCATACCTTGAAGCCCGTCGAACCTCTTATATTAAAAATGAGATGTTATTCAACAATGGTTTCCGAACTCTTCCGAGACTTCTTGGTCGGCACCAATCGTATGCCACCTGAGTGAACCACAGAATTTCTTCTTTCTTACTTGCTAGCTTACAGATGGTTGTTCATCTTTGTCATGGCATGAACAGACACTGAGGCGGCGATTCTGATTGTTATTCCCAGTCGCATCTTTTTCACCCGTTCGGACTATTATTTCAATTTGTCTTAGTGCGCGTCCCGTTTGTGAACCAGTAAAGGAATCACCCACCGTGACGTTACATTCTTATCCAGGAAATCGTCTAACAGGCCGTGTATCACGTGGTGTCTGGCCTGAGAGAAACCAATAGTTTGACATGCCCAACAGCTGGACTGGATGTGTGAACACGGCTGAAGGAGGCAGCTAACTTCAAATCACTATGCGAGTTGAATTGGTCACTTGAGGTCAATGAGACGATAGTTTACACCAAAGCATTCGAGTTTGCTGCAGGAAGGGGTTAACCATCTTTCGAGGCTTCGAATGGATGGATTCCATGTTGTGAGGTAGGCCTCGTACTTTCTGTATTGTTGTCGGTTTGTTTTTGGTGTATTATGCTTTGTGGTTTGTGGCGAAGTAAGCGGTTTAATCAGACATCTGCCGTGGGTGTAAAAATTCAAAGGATCGCAGCATCACACTTTTAAGTGAAAGCGCGAGTGATGAAAAGCTTCCATCCTTAGCCATAGGAAACTATCGGTCGCCAAGATACTCTCCATCTGCTGATCCCAGGCTTTAACCGTGTTTATACAGCCGTTTGCAACGCGGCGGTGGTTTCTGGACATGGGTTGTGTAGAATCAACCGATAAATGGTGGATCGGTGAAGCAATACCATCCTGTTTTTTGAAGAGGCACAACGTTGGCTTTTTCGTAAAAAGGAATCCCTTAGAACAGTGTGCTCTCTGGGCTTTAAGTGACAAACTCAGAAAATGTCTGCTCGATGTCTTGACACCACATGAACATCACCGAATAGTAGCTCGTGCGTCCGCAGTATTGATATTCTGCAGGCGGTGCCCTTCTTCAGATATGGACGGACTACAGTGCATCAGGGTATAATTGTCAACGATCTTCTGAAAGCCAACTTCAAAGAAAATCCAACCGAGAAATGCTCTGAACCGACTGAGTCCCAGGTGCTTCAAGGTATCAATGAGCATGTCGCTACCGATAATTCTTTATTTCAAGAGGAAATAAACTGGGAAATTGATAGTCATGAAGTATGTTTCAGTGATGATACTAGATGTCATGTTTCAGGATTGGGAGGACACACTGTTCCGAAACACTGTGTAGAAAAGCAGAACGAGGTTAGGGAGAACGAAGTAGACAAAGACATGACCTATGAAGGTTGGGCAAGGCTGTTGACCAGTTGAAGCGCATTTCTTTTACTTTCACTCCTTTTCACTCTCGAAAAGACTGCTTGCTTTCTTCGCTGGACGAAGTTCCATGCTGACGACTGAGTTAAAGTACACCAGACCATGGGGGTGTTAAAAGTCTACAGTTTTTGAAAGAAGTATGTGGACTGTTGTGTAGTTTGGCGTGACAAATTTATTATGCTATCTATAGAGGAAAATGTTAGTAGCTCAGGTAGCGTAGATGGTCGTTGGCTTGTTCGCTGAGCT